>CAMOHE010050542.1:0-61755 GCA_946598075.1 Artocarpus hirsutus | reverse complement strand
TTTAAAGTTGAATAATTTTCAAATATAGTCCTACTGAGCCTTTCGCTCACATTTCTATTTGTTTTAAAATCTTAACCCTAGGTGGATATCAGCATAGGATTGGAGAAGAGTCCGCCGATCGGACTTACGACTAGTAGAAGAATTTGGTAGGTTAAATTACAATTCAAGGCATGTAAGATTTTAACTTCTCTTTTATTTTGGACTGTGGTTGTATCATAATATTGTCAGTACTATATGTGTGTGCACAATATGTGGGCCAGTGGGACCCATACGCGTTCCACCCCATACTTATCTATTTTAATATTCTTCTTATTTGCTTAATTATTATAACGATTCATTTTATTTTCTTAATTTCTTCCATTCAAATGATTTTAAAATCATCACTTTTTAATCATAAATTTAAATCTAAAACCCTCTTTTTAACTAAATCTTTACTTAATTAACTTAATTAAACCACTACGTCACCTCCCGTACTCCGGGGCATGACAAAGGGTATACTTTTTAAAGCAAGTAATAATTAAATTGTCAATAACTGTACTTTTGCAGCTAGCTTTGAATCATTATGTAACTTTTATAGGATGTCGAAAAGGGTGAAGTAGATCTCAGATCCGTTGGGATTACCCAAAAAAAACTAAACTGTTAGTCATAAAAATTTTTAGTAAAATTTTTAGTTATAATTAAATATTATAATTAATATGTTTTTAGTCATAAACATTAGTTCAATTCTTATTGTAACTAAAACTTTAGTCACAGAAATATTTTGTGAATAAAAACTCTGTGGCTGAAAGTTTTAATTACAACAAAAATTAAACCAAAGTTTTTGGCTAAATGTACATTAGTCATAATAAATATTGTTACTAAAAGTTTTGTTAAAAACTGCTGTGATTAAAAGTCTAGTTTTTTATAACATGGATAGAATGTCGAAACAATTTAATTACTATGGGATTTTTTAAGATATTAAGAAGATAACGTTTAAATGACTTGCATTCAACAATCTATAATAGTTGTAAAATCTTCTAATTATTATCAAGACATTATATACATAACTTGCATTAAGCATGTGTAATATATCATGACAATGTGCTCCTTTTTTTTTTTTTTTTTTGGCTACAATTGAGTCTTTCCTATTTGGTTTTATCAAGAAGTTTTCCAGAGCAGGTACTTCAGTAGCTGTTCCACCAAAAGAAAAAAAAATAAGGAATGTCATGAGCTGACAAACTAGCGTGCACACTGCCATTCAAATTGAGGAGCTTCCTTATTGGTTGGTCTTGACGTTTTGGAGCAATTTGGTGAGGAGCTTGAGTTTATCTCTTTCACTCCTTGTTGGCAAATGCACTATTTTTCCCCCACTAGGTTTCTCTAGAAGTTTTAATGCATGGTTTTTGACAAGATCTATTTTAGGGATTGACTAATTCTATAGGTATAGTTTTGACTTAACCTTTTGACATCAATTTCGGCTAGTTAAACTTTGGATAACTGTCTTTTCGGTTCTTGGATTGGGACAGTTTGCCCTTCGGGGTTGTGTTTTTTTTAAATCTTTAAACTTTTTCTCCTCTTTTATTTTAATAATACTCAGTAAAATTTTGGCATAAGATGTATGTTTTACCTTTTCCTAACGTCAGTTGCTCCTCCTTTTCATTTTCAATATATATATATATATATATATAAAATATAAAAGGTCTCATATGCTACTAAGTATTTTGCTTGGTGTAAAATGGCTTCTCATCCACAACAGTTGGACCAAAGATTGAGGGTCAGCCTTTTGTAGAGGGTAATGTCATGGGCTCACTTTCTCTAAAGCTACTCGTGCGGTCTTAGAACATTCCCGATGCTAAGTTAGCCTAACTCACTCAAGCACTTCGCTAGAACACAAGTGGAAACAAGGAGAACTTTGAAAGGAAAACTAGAAATGAATGTTGTACAAAGCTTAAGAGAACTTTGTAAGGCTTTTGATTCTTGGATGTTTTGCAAATGAAGGGGTTGGCCCAATTTATATGCACCACCCTCCCAAATCGATGGTCTAGATCAAAACACATGGCATCTATCCAACAATTGCTAATCCTATCTAGAATATTTTAGCAAAATATTTAAGATATTTACAAGTGTGGAGTATTCTAGAGATCTCTACACTATTCTACATATCCCTAAGTGTCTCGAAAGTTCTAGAGAGTTCCAGAATACTCTTAAGTCTTCCAGGACTTTCTAGGTTCTTCAAGATGCTTCTAGGCTGAGGTAGAATCTCTTGGAATGCTGTGAAACAGTGTAGATCACTCTGGGCCTTTCTAGAATCTTCCTTGGGCTATACCACCCTCAAAAACACCTAAGAAAAGTGAGCAACCTCTTTGTTGATCGGTGAGGCATGACATTCTCCCCCACCTATGCTCGCGACGCCCTTGTCACATCCCCGTGGCAATGTTGGATTTTGTCCTTGAATTATCAAAGTGCCTCCTCGATCTCCCAATTGGCCTTGGTGTTGGACATTCACTTCCACTTGATAAAGTACTCCTAATAGCTTGGCACTCCCTATCTTCAGATGACTCGATCCGCTAGTATTTCATCGACAAGGACAAGGAAGTGACCATAGCTGTGGGTGCTCAATGGGAGACTCCCCTTGATGGATCGTCCAAGTCTTCATGGTATGGTTTGAGTATGCTCACGTGGAAGACTAGATGAATCTTCAGCTTGGGCGGATGGTGTAGTTCATATGAAACCTTACCTACACGCTTGATCACCTCAAAAGGTCCTTCATACTTACGTATTAGACCCTTATGGACCTTCTTGAGTGTCTTGAATTACTGTGGTAAAAGTTTCACTAGGACAAGGCCTCCTTCCTTAAACTTTATGTGTAACACTCTAAATTTTAAGCTAGGGGTTTAGTTGAGATTATATGAATTTCTTTTATTTTTATCACTTATGTATTGATTTTTTTTTACTTATGAAATTGCCATGTGTTTATGGGATGATAGAACTTCATGCAAAGGTGTTATACATATATCTTGTATGTTAATTTATAAGTATTAATACGTTTATATATATATAGAAATATATAAATTTTTTAAATATAAATAAACATTAATTTATATGTTAATTGTAAGTTAATTTACAAGTATTATATATATATATAAACGGTATATTCTATATATAAATATTTCTATATATATACTTATCTTTACGTAATATTAGAATTAATATGTATCTATATATAAGGTTAATTCGTATAAAAATAAAAGAAAAGAAAGTTATGTTATATGTTAATGTAATGTGCACAATATTTTGTACTATTGTAGAATTGTAGTGGAAAATGGCTTTTAATATTTTATAATTTATATGTGTTTTTGTGTGAATGTCAATTATATATATGAGTGTGTGTAATTGATATAGTTGCCGTGTGAGTATAAATAGCAAGTAGAAAGTAATACATTATTGATGTTATATTTTTTTTAATGTAATGTGCACTATATGTGTAAGTTACAATGTTTGGTGGCCGTGTATAACTTTGAGAAAGTGGATAATGACTAACATAATTTATGTATATGTGAGTGTGTTTGTTATGGTATAATTTTGATTTATTGGCATATTATCTTCTCTTTCCTTATTACATATGGGGGAATAGTTGACTTTTTATGTGATTGGATAATGATTGTTGATTGATTGGCATATTTTTGGATTTATTTCCTCATTTAAGGAAATGAAATGTTTGACTTTTGATTGATTGAATTTAATTGATAAGGTCTCCTACTTTTGTAAGTTGATATATGGTAAGTAGGAGCTAATTTGTTGATTCTTCCACTAATTCCCCTCTAATCCCACGTGTAAATTGCCTATAATTAGTTAAGATATTATTATTATATTTTGATAGTTGACTTTTTAATGATAATTGAAATTTATGATAGGTTTCTTATTTTGATAATTGAAATTAGGCAAGTGGAGGTAATATTGGAATATGAAATTATCTTTAATTCTTTTATTCCTTTATTGGATGATTGGTTTACTTATTTAGAATTCTATTCATGGATAGTCAAGATACTATCAATATATTTTCCTCTATTGAATCATTGACTTTCCCCTCCCACTAGTATGCATCCATTTTTATAAAAGATGTGTTTCTTATATAGAAGACAATGTTTCCTTTATATATATATTACTCCCATTCTTCACACTTTACTCACAAATCCTCTCAACCTCTCAATCTTCATGTTTCTTCTTCTTCTTCTTCTTCTTTTCCTTCTATATTTTGCTACTAAGAGTAAGAATGTGAGAGAAAGAGAGAGTAGACGAGAGAATGAAAGAAATAAAGAAAGAAAAAAAGACATTATAGAGAGATGTTTATGTGACACTTAAGAAATGAGGGGATGAACTGTGAGGGAATAATGAAGAAATTAAGAAGAGAAAAGGAAAGAAAAGATTAAGGACGCAATATTTAAGGAGACATATGAATGCATAAAGAGAGGATAGAAAATCATGAAGGTGTTCAATGGCTTTCATCGGAATATGAAGGGATATATTGTGTGATGTGAAAAATGAATGAATAATGATGTATAGAATCTAAGATGATCATGAGTAAATGGTTTGTGTAAGTATACCCTCCACTACATCACTTGAACAATAGTATGTTTTTAAGCATGTTTTAAAGTTATGTATGTTGTTATGATGAATATGTTTAAAGATGTTTTTGATGATTTTTCATGAGTATGATGTGAACTCTCTTGTTGTCATGAACCAACCAATGTTATGTATGTTTTCATGGTCAAATCCTTGAGGAAGCCTGTTCCAAGATAGGGACCATTTATGAATGAATGTTAAAGGTTCTGACTGCTTGAGATTAACGTTATGCTATGGGCCCAAAAACCTAAAAGCAATGTATATTTATGAAAGTATATTTTTATGTGGAACTACTATACTTACTAAGCATTATGCTTATATGGTTCTCGTGATGCAGGTGAGCTTCCAAATAAGGATGTAGATGACTGAATAAGAATGGTTCAAGGTCCCATGACGAGTCTAAGATGCAATATTTATTTCTAAGTATTTCTTTGATGTTATTAGAAACTAAGAATTGTTATTGAGGACATTTAGGGGATTTTCTAGCTTTTGTATAAGTGTTGTAATCTTAATATTTTCGCTGCTAATGATAAGATAATTTTCACATTAAGTTTAAGTTAAGGTTTGATTATTTTTTCTATCGTGTCTCTGATTAGATTGCCAAACTGGCCCATTTTCACATGCATGAATGATTGATAAGTGGCGCTCCTCTCCTCTCTTTCCTCTCTGGGGAGGGGGTCGCTACACTATGTGCCTCCTTTTCTTGTCCGCCCATTTCTTCATAAATTTTGTTGCCTTGTGCAATGTTGCTTAGGCCAATTCTGCCTGCTAGTGCCCTGACTTAGCAAACTTGAATGCAGTTGGCTCTTCCCTTCATATTGAGAGGCAAGGCAATAAATATTTTCACACATACACAATGTAACGCTTAATTGTGGTGGTTAGCCAAGGCTATAAATATTTGAGTTATGTTATTTTGTGTAAATGAAAAATTAATAGCAATAACATTTTCAATTTTAACTTATTAATTAAATAAATCAATTAAATGATAAATCAAGTTAAGTCAAAAATAAAAATATAAAGAAAAAAGAAATAAGAAATAAAAAGAAAGTGTAAATAATAATTAAAGTATGTAAATTAATGAATATGATTGGATAAGTTTGATTTCGTAGCCTCTTTAACTCGAGTAAGTTCTAAGGGTTGCTTTAACACTTAGTACCTTAGGTCAACTGGTCTATAAGTTACAAATCCAAAGATCACTAAATGGATTATAGAAAAAGCTTAAGCAAGCCACACATTGCACTATCCACAGCTATTGTAAAGTTCATTTCTGTTTTATATCTCTACTCTTTAATTGTTCTAATCAACAATTTGAAGTGCTAGTACCTGCAGAAGCGATTTGACACAAAATATCATAACAATTTTTTTCTTAGTTTTTCATATAACTTCATAATCATTCATTATAACTTAGTACACTAAGTCTGGCTTGCATACATTTTGTTAAATAGCATATAAATTGTTTAAATAAAAGTTTTGTTTTGTTAGTCTATCTAGTTAGGTTAGTCAAATTAGAATTAAATGGTAAGCATTGTGTGAATATTCTATAAATTATTTCAAAATTCTATCGCTTTGATTGCTAGGGACAAGCAACAAGCTAGTTGGGGGTGTGATCAACATGTAAAAATGCACATTTTCTAAAGTTAAATCATTTGTTTTACATTATTATTTGTCCTCAAATTCTTTAGTTAATAGTATTTTTGTGTTAAATAGTATTTTAGTGTCTTAGTGTGTAGATATGTTTAAATATGTGATTTTAGTGTGTTTCTATATTTAGTAATATTTTCAATAATTTTTAGAATCAATTTCGTATGTAAAATATTGATCTAGCTTGAAATTAATTAAAATCATAAAAATAATGAGTCGTGATCTTATTTTGAGATTTAATATGTTTTATAGTGTGTTTTAAGTTTATAAATATGTTTTACAATATTTTTAGTATTTTCTAAAAATAATTTTGAGTTTTAAAACTTATATATATGTCAAAGCAAAAAAGGCTAAAATTTTAAAAATTTATAATTATTTTTTTATGCTTTAATGTAAAATAATTATTTTTAATATCGTTGTAAATAATATGTTTATGAAATAACTAATTTTTTTAAATTTTCTATTTTTAGGTTTGAAATCTAGTGGAAAAATGGAGTAAAACGTCACCAAAACAAGCAAAACTGGACAACAAATGCCTCAAAAACATCAAAATATTCAAATTTATCCAATGGAGACCACGTGGCTATAGACATGTATGTCCTAAGGAGTAAAAATGTAATATATTTTGGAGACATTCTTATCAATAAAGAGTTTATTTATTATTCATACACCAAATTGTTGTCATCTTTACGTTCATATTTGTTAAATGTATGATAAGCAAATAAAAATCTAAGACTATTAGTCTAAACCTTTAGAATCATGCATATGATAGAAATATTATATAGAAGACATAATTCTAAAGGTGATGGTGTAAATTATAAGATCTGTAATTGAAGAAATAAAGTTAGGCATTTTATTCATACAGAGATTATTATGCTGTCTATATCCCTAATGGGAGATAGTTTGTCTTCGCCACCAGAGGTAGACTCCGAAAACAAAAACATTGGTACATTAACATAGGTGACGATGTATTGGAACGGACATAAAGTGTAATTGATTTGAAATAATAATTCTGTCTCAGTAAACCAATTCACTTTGGACAAACATATGTATTGTATCTTAATCTTGAGATGAATAGTGGGCCCATTGTCTTCACTTAATCTCTCGATGTACCAAAGGGTGACATCTACATTTTATGTTAGTATGCATGCCGGTACATTCAAGACATGACTCTTGATAATGTAAACTTGTTATTCATAGGTACAAAATCTATAGCTCCTTTTTAGAAGTCGATGATATCCTCTTATATGCGTTATCCTATAATTGAAAAACTAAAGCACTCAACTATTTGGATACATTAGTGTAACTGAATGGTATACTGCCTTTGGACGGTAAGTTTTCTGATGGTGAGATAATGGAACGTAAGAGAAAAATAATTGGGAAGGTAAGACAGAATTTATCCTTAAGTCAATTATGGATAATCTTATTGGGATACGATATATTATGATATGTCATAAAGACTTAGCTATTCGGGCTTCATAATTTTATATAGTTCAAGAGTGTAGCTATATGCTTTTAGCTCAGCAGCGTTAGAGTTGATAATTATGAAACATATATCTGGAATATTGGGTTTTATAATTATCGGGAGCTTACACTATATCGGTCTATCAGTTCACCTTTGCTAGCTCATAATAAATCCTATGTCAATACGATATGCTTTTTCAATAAATTGGTGACTTATATTAAAATATTAGATTGGCTAAAATTCAATAGGAATAGATAATTCATGTCTGTTTATCAGTTGAATTGATTTTGTGAAAAATTAATTCAAAATAAACTTGTTGAATTATTTGAAATATTTATTTTCCTAGAGATTTTCTAGATATGACTGTTTTAATAAGATAACTTCTCTATTGGATTATTTGACTTAAAACTGAGGCTCTATCCAAAGAATCTTAGGTGGGAAATAAAAGATTTGCAGCAATCATTTATTGTAAGTTTGGTAGGCCAATTAGCTAGTTTGGCCTGTTGATAGAGTAAGTTTGGCAAGCCGATCTACAAGATCGACCTACCGACCGAGTGATAATCTGATCATGCTTTTTTACACGATTTAACCAAATTTTGATCCAGATTCAAATTTTTGAAGCCTTATCTAATAAGGACCTGGGTCCAACCTCTATAAATAGGGAGTGAGACTTCACATTTATTTAGATCAGTTGAGAGATCAACAGTGAGCACTCTATACTTTGAGTCTCTAAAACTCCCCTGAAGGGTTGTTGTTCACAAATCAAAAGCAGTAGTTATGGGTATTTCTCAATTGGTTGGAAGGAGAGTCACTAGGCAAGAGCTAAATGACATGTGTCCATACACACTCTGATCGTGGATTAAGAATAGTAAAGAAGACCAGTTGGTTGAGACTCTTCTAAAACTTTCTTCTCTTCACAGATTGCAAGAGCTCTTCGGCATACAAGATTAGTAAGATCTAGTTAATTTATGCATATAGCATGCCAAACTTGTGTTTTTGAAAATACTCTAATTAAAATTTTTTAAAATTTCCATTCTTTACTGCTTTCTAACAGTGGCATGCTACGATTGGTGCATGCGTTACATGCACTGAAAAGAGGTGCATTAGCCACCAAAGAAAGGCCCATCTGTTGGATGAACTTGAGCAGTTGTGAATCCTATGCAGTTGTTTCCAGGTGTATGTGTCTTCAAGGCCATGCGATCTGCTTACCTTGACTGATCCAACTATCGTAGATTTGGCTCCATTTGGCCCACTTAGGCCCCTTTTTTCTAGCCGTTTGATCATGCAGTTAACGCTCAAGATCAAGCCATTTTAAAGCTTTCAACCACTGCGAAGTGCCTGATTTCATGCCAAGATTAGCACAATGAACAAAGGGAATCAACGTGGAAAATTGAAGAAGAAACAACTATATTAAACTAGAAAAGTTAGAAAATTAACAGTAAAAAATTATAAAAAATCCTGATAGTGAATTTTTATTCACTATGAAAGAGAGGTGCCCTCTTTATTCAACACCTTTCTTTTCTTATATTGTTTTCCCACTGAGCCTTAAGCTTAGCAGTCTCTCATTTTAGGAGGAGATGCTATTAGAGCACTCCTCTGACTCCACTAAAAACGATAAAATAATGCTTAAATTAGTGTAGAGAGTCTAGTGAGACAGAGAGATGATTTTGTATGTATAGTACTCTAGTATGGTTTTAAACTCTAGATACGTCGTAATCTTTATATTTTTATGGAATAAATTATCTTCTCCATGTTTTTAGTAATTATTGTTAATGTTGTTTTGCTGCCAATTTTTACATAAATCCTGTCATGCTTTTTTTTATGTAATTTAATTGTATTGCATAATGCTTAATATATTAACATTAATAATAATGAAATAATGCTTAATTTTATGGAATATCTTTTACTGTAATATGATTTATTATATTGTCAATTTTAGATATTTCATAAGACAAGGTGCTATCAAAATTAATATAAAAATTTATTCCAAATATAATAATTTTTATTTGTTATTATTTTTTCTATCTTAAAATTATGTTAATTACAATTGTAATGACAATGGTTATAATTTTCATAGTTAGTGCACCAAATCATCAGTAAGAGATTATTATTTTTCTATTTTTTTATTGAAAAACCCTTATTGCATTATAGCTTGCTATATTGTCGCTTTAGATTGAACTATAGAAATAATAATTGTGCTTGCAATTAACGAGAAAAGATATAATAAATTACATGATTTAGATAATTATTTAGAGTTAAAATTTCATATCAGTTATGAAATATACAAGGGATTATCGAAGCTTTATCATTTTAATTTTATGTTTTAAAATCTTATTTTAAAATTCTCAAAAAAAATGTTTCTTTTAAGTTTTGTTTTGAAAAATCCCTTTCCACTTTGAACCGTTAAATTATCAATCTTTCAAATTCTTACCTCTCTGTGGATATAATAATTTTTCTATGTTACAAATGTATGCATTTAAAAAAACATTTTGTGCATTTGCTATATTAATTCTCCTCTTTTTCTTATGCTAATTGTAAGGAATTTGTGCATTCGACACAATCAGACAACTGGCGAGACGCGAGTGGAGAGTTAGGCTGAGTGGACGACATGGTGCATTAGAATTGGAGCAGAAGCTAGCGCTTGAGGACATCAATTGGGTGCATTGCAGTATAAAAACACACATGTGGCATGCTACGATTTTCTAGTTCACTTTACGAGTTGCTGTTGATGCATGCGTGTTGCGGTGGAGTTCGTGCATGGATCTGGAGCCTCCTTGTGCTGATTGAAATGCTTTCGACATGGTTACATAGGAGATAGGGTTTGCATGTTTGGTTATCATTTTGGAATGTTTCAAATTCAAATTTATCTCTCTTTGAGAGCTTTTGACACTTTTACACCTAATTAATTCTAGAATGTTATTTTTTACCTTTTTTTCCTATTTTCCTACAAAGTTGAGATAAAACAAATACTCAGAGAGAAAATTAAAATGAAATAAAATCAAACAAAAATTTAATCAAATTAAAAGAAAAACAAATAAAATCAAATTAACCGAAATAAAAATAAAATGGAATAAAATCAAACAAAATTGAATAATAAAATTAAAATACTTAGAACCCTATAAAAATATGCACAATTAAGCACAAAATAACTTTATTTTATTGCGTTATCACTCGCATCAGTACATAATGGCTTTTGATTATCAATAGGTGAGGTCTATTATTTTTAAGATCAAAATCTCAGCATAATGGAGACATAATATTATAGATAGTTGGAAACATTAATCATAGAAATGGAATCCACAACTTTTTTATAATATGATGAAATAATATTCTCATGAATATTAATTTGGGAAAACTTAGATGAAAAGAGTTAAACATTACTCGAAATCATTTTTCATGATTTTTTTTATATAAAGGTCATCCATTAGAGAATTAATAGTACACATGGACAAAGAAGTAATTATGAGGTTGTACGAAAATAATAAACCTAGCTCTATTTATAAATATTATTATGAAGGATAACATCACAAGGAATATTATTACATTGATAGACATAATTTCACAATGCAACTTTGGTTTTCAATGGTGGCGCAAATTGAAGTTCATAATTATTATTAATTTAATTATAAGATAAGTTATAATAATTATTAGAGCTTAAATTATATATGTCCATTGGGTTCCCTTACAAGCTTTATAACATTATTTTAGATGAATCAATCAAAATTTCTTGGACAAATTCAGATCATTAGCAGATGATTTGGAGTTTCACAATGCATTACTTGTTTTGTGTGTGGTGCAAATACAAATACTATGCTATGGTGACACAATAGACATGTTTTCTATGAGGTGATAATATAGTTATATCACACGACTTTCATGTGATATGATAAATTATCAATGTGTTACAAGATATCTACTTTAAAAGTTAACTAGATATTGAACAACAATTATTTATTTTATTATATATAATAAATAATTAAAGTAATCATTGGACAATATTTATTTTAATTATGTAATAAATAGCTATTGTGTTGCCTAAAATGTTTCTATACATGCAGATGTATAATGTATAGAAAGGTTGTGTTATCCACAAGGATGTAGGTTTTCGAAAAATTGAAAATTTAATGGTTGAAAAAACAATGGTGATTTTAACAAGATTTTAGGAAAAAAAATATTTTAACAATTATAAATAAGATTTTAAAACATAAAACTAAAATGGTGAAGCTTTGAGAATCCCTTATATATTTCGTGACAGTTATGAAATTTCAACTCTAAATAAATTATCTAAAGCATTTGATGTATTATATCTTTTCTTATTAATTGTAAGTACCTTTACTAACTTTGTAAGTTAACCAAAAGAGACAATATAGCAAGTTATAAGGCAATAAGGGTTTTTTTTAATAAAAACTAGCAAATAATTATGTCTCACTAATGATTTGGTGGACTAACTTTGAAAATTATAACCACTATTATTACAATTATACTTAACATAATTTTGAAATAGAAAAGATAACAACAAATTATTATATTTAAATGGAATAAATTTTTGCGTTAATTCTAGCAGCACTTCGTCTTATGAAATATCTAAAATTGACAATACAACAAGTCATATTGTAGTAAAAGACATTCCATAAAATTAAGCATTATTTCATTATTATTAAAATTAATTATGCAACACAATTAAATAACATAAAGAAAGCATGACAAAATTTATGTAAAAATTGGTAGCATAACAACACTAATAATAATTATTAAAAACTTGAAAAGTATAATTTATTCCATAAAAATATAAACGTTACAAAGCAGACATAGAGCAAAAATCCATACTAGAGTACTATGTATACAAGATCATATCTCTACTCACCAGACTCTTCACACTAATTTAGACATTATTTTCATATTAAAAGTAGGGTCGGGGGAGTATCCTAACAACATTTTCTCCCTAAAGCGGATACACTCTTAAGCTAAATGCTCAACAATTAAAAGAAAAAAACAAAGGAAAGGGGGAAAAGGCCATAAATGGCCATAAAAAAGCTTAAGGGGTCTATGTAGGTAGGATTTTTTGAAATCATATATTTTTTTATTAATTTTTTAACATATTTATTTTATTTTTTATTTTTTCTTCAGATTCGGTTGCATTTGAATCAGATGCAATTAAGAGAATATCTCCATTCTCCATGCTAATCTACATTCTTCAGTGTGCGAGTTTCAATCGAGATTGTGTGCGATGTGGTGGTAGACTATACGTGTGTGAGGCAATTTGAGGCGTTGAAAATGTGATCCAATGGACAAGAGACATGGAAAGAAGTAGGATCAGGTGGGCCAACTAGGACTACAATCACGAACCATTAGATTTGTCTTAGTATGCTGATTGCACGTCTAAAAAGATGATAGGAAAAGAATCATCAGCTCGTAGGGATGCATGTTTTAGTCCTTTAGGAAGCTAGGCTAATTTAACTTTTAGGATCTCTTTAGTCGATGGTTTTGGCTTTTTTATCCTTCTAGAAATAACTTTTCAAAATATGGTTGCCAAAACTTTGTTTCTTTGTGCAGTGAATGTTTGGGAATATTTTTATGATCAGAACTTTAGAAGATTTCTTCAAGCACATTGATTCGCAATAAAAATTCTTCTTGAACAACATCATCAATGATTTTAGTGTAAAAACACTCATCATTGCTTTGAAATTGCTTCCCAATATGGAAAACATACACTTCAAGTTATTTTTAATAGAGATTTTCATGAGACAATTTTGACAGCTAAGGAGAGCATTAGCCGTAGCTAAGAAAGGTCCTTCAAGGATGATAGGAATTTTTGATTCCATATCCGCCTTGCATTGAGTATCTAAAACGAGAACATTCACAATGTAATAGAACTTATTAACTTACAATGAAACATCTAAAACTATCTCTTATTGTTCTTTGATGGATCAGTCTACCAATTGCAAGACCACAGATGATGGCTTAATCTCTTTAAGTCCTAGTTGTGAGTAAATAGAATAAGGCATGAGATTAACACTGGCTCATAATTCTAACAACGCTTGAGTGATTTCATAGGTTCCTATGTAACATGTGATTGTGGAACATCTAGAATCATTGTACTTGATCGGTGCTCTCTGCTCAAGAACTGCACTTAATTACTTAGTAAAAAATGCAGTCTTTATGACATGATGCTTCCTTTTCATAGTGCACAAGTCTTTCATAACTTTAGCATAAGCAGGCACTTGTTTAAGTATTTACAAAATAGGAAGGTCGATTTGAACTTGCTTCAAGTGTTCCAAGATTTGTTCATAATTTTTCGACACTTTCCTAGTGGATTGGAGAGCTTAGGGGATATGAGCTTTTACTGGAAGCTTATTCACTTCTTCTTCTTGTCTTTATGGACCAACTTCTTCATTACTCATGTCTGTAGTGTTTTATTTTTCTAAAGATTTTTCGCTACATGTTAACATGATTAACCTATTCATCATTATTCTATTTAGTATTAGAGGTTTGTATTATGTTTTGTCCTTTTGAAATGACCTAAGTTTGAGATGACCATGCTCTCAATCAATTTCAATATTTCTTCCATCATTTGTATGAGAGCAATTTCAATTTTTTTATTTGACTTGCTTTGTGCTTCAAAGAATGTTTGCAATGTGTCCTCAAAAGCTTTACTTGATAAGTGTGAATCATGCTGAGGAGGATTGTATTCTCTTAGATGCATTTCTTCTTCATTTCCCTATTGGTCTCCAAATACTTGCATTTGATTTGAATTTCTCTTGTCGAAATTTGAATTGTTTCTTCAATCAAGAATGAAAATTTCAGGATAAGGAATATAACATGTCTCTATAGCATTACACTGTTCCTCATATACTCCTATCATTTCCTAATAAATATGACAGTCCTGTGGTTGTTGTTCAACTCTTCTGTTTGTAAAACTTGTTCTTTGCAATTCAGCTCTTATGACAACTTGACTTCCTCTCTTATTCTTTGTTTTGAGGATTTCTAACTCCATTGTAAGATTTTCAGCTTTAACTCTAAGGTTGTAGTTATCCTCTTCCTTCAATTGATGAATTCTAGTTGATCAAGACTTATTAATACTTTGAGAAATATCTAACTCAGCCCACAAATGAACTTTCTCAGTAAATTTATCAAGAAATTCCTTGGCCTCTTCAATATCCTTGCGTAAGAATTTTCCATTGCACATCACTTCTAGATATTGATGATTGTGACTTGTTAGTCCTTCATAGAAGAAGCTGACAAGACACCAATTCTTGTAACCACGGTGAGGACATTGACTTAACAAATCTTTTAACCTTTCCCAAGCTTCATAGAAATTTTCATGATCGTTTTGAGAAAAAGTCAGAATTTGTTTCTTGAGACTATTGCTCTTTTGATATGGATAATATTTATGGAAGAAAATAGATGCCATGTCATCCCATGATTTGACGGATCGAGATCTTAAAGAATAGAGCCTGTTTTTGGCTTTATCTTTTAGAGAAAAAGGAAAGAATTTCAATTTAATAAAATCAACAATGCCAGGCTAGTTATGGAAAATGGTAATAACTTCCTTAAATTCACGAATATGAACATAAGGATTTTTGTTTTCTAATTTGAAAAAGGTTGGCAAAAGATGAATCATGCGTGGCTTTAAATCTTGTTGTGGAAGATTCGATGGAAACATAGTACATAATGGACTTAAAGTGCGAGTTAGGTGCATGTAATCTTTCATCAACATTCTTTAAGGATTCTCACTAGGATTCTCCATTGCAAATAGATTTGAAAGAACTAAAGAATGTGGAGAAAAGTTTGTCTATTTTTCACTAAGGCTTCCTGTTAGACATGTATGCCCTAAGGAGAAAAAATATAATATGTTTTTGGAGACATTTTTATCAATAAAGATTTTATTTATTATTCATATGCCAAATTGTTGTCATGTTTACGTTCATATTTGTTGGATATATGATAAGCAAACAAAAGTCTGAGACTACCGATCTAAACCTTTAGAATCAAGCATATGATGGATAAATTATATAGAAGATATGATTCTCAAGGTAATGGTCTAAATTATAAGATCCGTAATCGAGGGAATAAAGTTGGATGCTTTATTCATCAAATGATTGTTATATTGTCTATATCTCTAATGAGAGATGGTTTGTCTTAGCCATCAAAGGTGGACTCTAGGAATAGAAACATTCGCGCATTATTATAGGTGATAATGCATTAGATTGTGACATAAAGTGTAATTGATTTGGATTAATAATTCTGTCTTGGCAAATCAATTCACTTTAGACAGTCATATGTGTTATGTGTTAATCTTGAGATGAATATTTGGCCTGCTATCTTGACTTATGTCTTTTGATGTGCCAACAGGTGACATCCACAATATATGTTTGTACGCATGTTGGAATGTTGGTGACATGACTTTTGATAGCATAGACTTGTTATTCATCGATATGGAATCCATAGCTCCTCTTTAGGAGTCGATAATATCCTCTTATATTCATTATCCTATAATTGGAAAATTAGAGCTCTAAACCATTTGGTTACATAGGTGTAATTGAATGGTATACTGCCTTTGGATGGTAAGTTTTTTTATGGTGAGATAATAAAACGTAAGAGAAAAATAATCAAGAAAGTAAGACAAAATTTATCCTTAAGCTGATTATGGATATCCAATGGGGATATGATACATTATGATATGTCATGGAGACTTGGCTATTTGGGCTTCATAATTTTATATACTTCGAGAGTGTAGCTCTAAGCCTTTAATGGAGTAGTTTTAGAGTTGATAATTATAAAACATATTTGTGGGATATTGTGTTTCATAATTATTGGGAGCTTGAACTATATAGGTCCATCAGGTCCCCTTTACTAGCTCATAAGAAATCCTGTAATAATACGGCATGCTTTTTCAATAAATTGGTGACTTATGTTAAATTATTAGATTGGCTGAATTTTGATAAGATCAGATAATTCATGTCTATTTATCAGTTGAATTAATTTTGTAAAAATTAAGTCATGATAAGCTTGTTGAATTATCTAGAATGTTTATTTTCCTAGAGATTATCTAGATATGGTTGTTTTAATTAGATAACTTCTCTATTAGGCTATTTGACTTAAAACTGAGGCTTTATCTAAAGAATATTGGGTGGGAAATAAAAAATTAGCAGTGGCCATTTATCTTATGTTCGACAGGCTGATCAGTTAGTTCGGCTTACTGATGGAGTAGGTTTGGCAGGCTGATCTGTTAATTTGGCCTACTAATCTAACGATAATTTGATCACACGTTTTTACTTGATTTTATCACATATTGATCCAGATTTGAATTTTTGAGGCTTTATCTGATAAGGACTAACCCCTGGGTCCATCCTCTATAAATAGCAAGTGAGACTTTATAGTTATTTAGATCAGTTAAGAAATCAAAAGTAAATACTCTAGTTTACAAGTCTCTAAAACTCTCTTGAGAGCTATAGTTCACAAATCACAAATGCTAGTTCTGGGTTTTCTCATTTGTTTGGAAGGAGAGTCATTGGGAAAGAGCTGTGTGATGTATGCCCACACGCATTCCGATTATAGATAGAGAATAGCAAAGAAGACTAGTTGGTTGAGGCTCTTTTAGAACGTTCTTCTCTTCACAAATTACAGGAGTTCTTCGGCATACAGGATTAGTAAGATCTAGTTAATTTATGCATATAGTGTGTCAAACTTGTGTTTTGAAAAATACTCTGATTAAAAAAATTTTAAATTTTCACTGCATACTATTTTTCTAATGATTGATATTAGAACCAGGTTTTTTTTTACATAAATTTACAAGTTTGTAATCATGTTATATGAATAAATTATGTGATCTTAATCTCTCATATGCTTGAATTTAATTTTTTAGAGAGTTGGCACTCTAGAGTTTCTATATATTTTTGTTATTATGAAATTACATGGTGAATGTTTATTGATCAATTATTGTTGATTAAATTATTATTTAATTAATTTGTATTGGTTATGGTTCCTTAGATGTTAGAATATATAGATAGGTTTTTCATGCAATCAGATTGTAGTCTATCATCACTGCCTAGGAATTCTTATTTAATTTTAAATTTTTGAGAATTTTTGTAATTAAATAATCATTCGAAGCAAAGACGGATCTAGAAGATAGATAATAGCATTCCACAAATATTTCTTAAGTCTCTAATTTTATGTTTTTGAATTATTGATAATAAGATTAAAAAACTACATAAAAACTATAGCGCCCTATTACGAACGTCACATATATCGTTACATTCGTCCTTGTTATTATTATTTAAGATAAACTACCTAAATTTAAAAACATAATTTGATGAACATATTCTCAAGATCCATACATATTTTTTTTTTATAACATTTGTAGATATACAATCATATATTAAAACTACTCATATTTATATATATTTTTAAATATTTTACCAATTATGTGACAATGAGACCATAATTTAAATAAAATTCAAACAATTTCAAAATCTATTCAAATAGTTTGGTAGGCTGAACTCTGAACACCGGTAGGCCGAACCTTAACCACCGGTAGACTGTCCGAGGCACTGAAAAATAGGGGTTTTAACACACTTAGAGCGACAGACCGATACAAGGTATCGACAGGTCGATCCTCTGCAAAATCAATTCAATATAAAATCTAGTCTTTTTACTTAATAGTATAGAAATTTAACATACAAAGAAATAGAAACATAGTTTAGAAACCCTTTTTTTTTAATGAGAAATTTCTATCTTGGTGTTCTTCTGTTTCAATCCATCGTTATTTGCTCACATACTTGTTCTTGCCCTCCACCTATTCCATAATCCTCTTACCTTTATTTGCAACATGATCATAAACTAAGTAAGCAAAAGCTTAGTAAATATACTTTTCTATCTCACAACTTAAAACATTTTACGAACACCTTTACGAAACATCATAATCATAATCATCATTAACATAATAGTGCACTTGGCATAGTTTCATATAGAAAATATGCTTCATTATTATTATTATCCATATTAAAACTTCATTCATTTTATCTTTGGGGCTTAAGTGTTGCACTATTATCATCACCGTAGGCTTGTCATCATGAGAGGAGAGGGGTAACTAATTCCAAAACAAACATGACAAGTCCAACTTAGGATATCATAAACGTAGACATAAATATAAACATAGGGTGTACAACACTTAATTAAGTGATACATATATAGATATACTTTTAACATACCTCATTAATAAAACATCTTTTAAATCTTTTTGTTGCAACAAGAGTTTTCATGAGAAGATAATATGTAAAAACAAACTTAAAAATTATCATATAATATATTCTTAAAACTTTTTCATAAACTTTTATCATGTTGTAGGTGAGAATGCACTGACTTGACTTGCTTACTTATACCTTATCTTAGATGTAGTCATCGCGTTCTTAATGTGCACACTCAAAACAATTCTTCTTAAGCTTTCTTCGAATTAGTCTAAGCGAAAACCCAATATTTCATTCAAATATTTGCAGGAATATAAGGGAGAAAGGGGAAGAAAAGTGTAGAGAGGAAGAGAGTGTCTAATAAAATTTTAGAGAGAGAAGGAGAGAGAAAAATGATTTTAGAGAGAAAGGGAGGGTGATATACGTGTAAATGGAGAATGGTGTGAAAAGAAAGTAATCTTTTCTATATTTGAAGCAAAATTTCTTTTAAAAGATGAGGTATGCGTGTAGGGTGGGGTGAGATAAGGAAAAAGTCCAAGATTTCCTTTAACTACCAAATCTTATCTTTTCAAATTAGGAAACCTTATCACAAAAACCAAATCTTCTCTTTTTAAAAAGTCAAACCTTCCCAAATCATAGATAAGAAAAGAGATAAAATATATCAATTATTCAAAATTTTCACAATAAATTAAATTACTCATCAATGCCACAAAATTTTAGAATTATTTTTTGATTTCTTATCAACCACATTCAACCTAACGATGACTTAATTCGGCCTATCGATGTTGTAAGTCGGCCTGCCAATTAAATCCTTCGACATGCCGTTTTGGAAAATAAATTCGGAAGTGCCATTTTAAAGATACCAAAAATGAAATATTAAATTTATCATGCATACATTGTAAGTGACATGAACACCTTGAGCACATCAATTCCACTGACTGTCACCTATCATAATACTCAAATAATGGTCAATAACATTATTTAACAAGGAAAAATACTTAACATCTTATATGTCTATCGTTAACCATTACATGAAAAATGGCATGTGTTATAATTCCCCCCACCTTATAAGAGTTTTGTCCTCGAAACTTAGAATTGTTGCAGGTATCTAACCCTCATGTCATCTTTACATTCCCATGTTGCTTTTTCCACTCAATGATTTCACCATAACACCTTGACCAAAGGAATCTCCTCATTCCTCAAGATTTTAGTCATCCGATCTAAAATCTCCACTGGCTTTTCTTCGTAACTAAGGTCTTCTCGTATTTCAATCACATGTGGCTTAATCACACACCTAGGGTCTAGGACATACTTCTTGAGCATTGAAACATGGAACACATCGTGAATAAATGACATCTTTGATGACAATCTCAACTGATAAGCTACTTTGCCTATCCACTTCATAATTTCGTATGGACCGATGAATTTCAGGCTTAGCTTGCCTTTCCTTCCAAACCTTATAACTCCTTTCAATGGCACAATCTTTAGGAACACAAAATTGCCTACAGTGAATTCTAAGGGCCTTCTTTTATCGGCATAACTTTTTTGTCGGCTTTGAGTGGTATCTATTCTCTTTTGTATCAACTTAATCATCTTAGAAGTTTTGTTGACAAAACTAGTCTTTTTGCCATCGATGTTTTCCATCATCTTCTTTTCACTAGCTTTATGCCAACAAATAGGTGACTTACATTTTTGCCCATATAAAGCCTCATAAGGGGCCATTCCAATTGTCACCTGGTAACTATTGTTATAAGCAAATTCGGCTAATGGTAACATTTTACACCAGCTGGTCTTATAATAAAGGGTATAGGCCCGAAGCATATATTCTAAGATCAAATTCATCCCCTCCGTCTGGCCATCGGTCTGAGGATGAAAAGCTATGCTAAAGTATAACTTAATCCCCATTGCAATCTAAACACTTTTCCAAAACTTGGAGGTGAACCTACCATCACTATAAAAAATGATAGACTTAAGGATTCCATGAAGTCGCACTATTTCCTTGACATAAAGTTTTGCTAATAGCTCCATAGAGTAAGTGACTTTAATGGGGATGAAATACATCGTCTTTGTCTTTGTCAGTCAATCGACAACAACCCAAATGGTATCAAGTCCATTCATTGTCCTGGCCAAATCGGTAACGAAATCCATTGCAATCTCTTCTCATTTCCATTTTGGTATTTGAACTGACTACCAATCGCCGCCAGATCTTTGGTGCTTAGCTTTGACTTGCTAACATGTCAAGCATTTCTTCACATAGATTGCCTTTGGATGAATTGAATAAGGAGTATTGTAAATTTTTGCTAAGATTCTTTCCCTTAAACTATTAATGTTGGGAAAACATAAGCAGTTCTTAAGATATAGGGTTCATCAATCGCAATACAAAACTCCTCATATTTTCCTTCCTTGATTTCCTGCTTAATACTCGCAAGGCTTATATCTTCTTCTTTGTTACTCCGAATCTCATCAAATAGAGATGGAGCAAGAGTTAGTGCTGAGAATTGCCCTGTTATTATTTCCAAATCGAAGTCCAGAATTTCCTTCCTCAAAGGCTAAGAAATTGCTTGTAATGACATTAACATGGCATCAGTCCTCCTACTCAGAGCTTCAACTACTCAATTAGTGTCACACCCCAAAGTACAGAAGGTGACATGGCCGTTTAATTGAGTTAATTAAAAAGAAATTTAATTAAAACACAAGTTAAAAATTTTAATTATTTGTGATAAGGTTGACGATTTAAAAACCCTTTTTAAACAAATATTTATAATAATTCATCAAATAGGAATAACAAAGTAAATAACAAGAAAATAATAAAGAAATAAAAAGAAACACGGGTTGGGTCCCACTGGCCCACATCTTATGTACACACATAGTACCGACAATATTAAATTACAACTAGAGTTCAAAATAAAGACAGAAAGGTTGAGGCATTACATGCCTTGATTTTATAATTCAAATAACCTACTAGGTTGTTCTATTACCCGCAAGTCCAGTTAACGGACTCTTCTCTGATCCTAAGCTGAAATCCACCTAGAGGGGGAAAGATTTTAAAACAAATAAAAAGTGAGCGAAAGGCTCAATAGGACTATACTTTTGAAAACAAATAAATAATTTAAATACAAATTTACCTTTCAAAGAAATAATTCAAAAACAAAGTTAAATAAATAATTTCTTTCAAATAAGTCTCATTAAAATAGTTCGTCTAGAAAGTATTTTTTATCTTTCTTAGGCAAACTATAGTTATTACCATCGAAATGGCCCAGCTGGGTTTCGGGACCTGCCCATAAGGTTGCACGCTACACGACCCGATCTCTGATATGGCATCACGCTCATATATGTATTTCTATTATTATTTAAAACCCATTTACTAAGTATTTTCATTTACATTCATTATGTAGTTCATTATGAAAATCACATGAATCTACTATTTATGAAAACAACCAATGAAAATCCTTTTAAAATTAATCATTGAAAACATTTTGATAAAAATCCTTTTAAGGTCAAAATCATTTTTTTAAAACTAGGTTACCAAGGAAATGGGTAGAAGTCCTACCTCAATACTCGTGCTGGTGTCCCACACCGTAGTCTCAGTCCGCTATACGTTAGCTCTACCAAACCACAAACAACCTTAAATATATAAACTAAGTCTATCAATATCTATCTTATGATATTCTACGTTACTAAACTATTTCATGGTGTTCTTGTATGCCATTTGTGTCTATAACATCATATTATAAAGTTGAAATCTCAATCAAGGTCCAAAATAGTGAAAACGGGCAAAAAATGAAAAATTTTCACTATGCCCAGTTAGCCTGCAGGTCTCCTTAGTTCAGCCTGTCGAACTGTGTAGTTCGGTTTGTCGACAAATCAGGTCTGGCCTATTGAAATTTTTCAGGTTCGGCCTGCCTGTTGTATGAATCTGGCCTGCCGAACTCATGAATCTGGCCTACCAAATTGGGAAATTTTAGAATTTTTTAGGCACGGGTTTTGGCCTACCCGAGTCCAATTCCTCATTTTAGCCTATTTTTCTCAATTCCCAGGCATAAATAATGATCATAATTGATAAAAAAACATAATAGAACATTTTTGAGCTAATTTAAACAAGATTTACATAGAAAATTTTGATTAAATCTGAAATAGAAAAATAGAGGGAAAATAGAAAAACTTGATTCAAATCCATTTTTCTTCAAACAAAGCTTAGATCCTAGTCATTTGAAGTTTCTCTAACTTAGATTGAAGATTTTCTAGGCTTAAACAAGCTTGGATTTCAAGATATATTGAAAATTAAAAAATTGAAAAAGTTTTAAAATTTTGAAAACTAACCTTGGATTGAAACTTTAAATCGAGTTTACAACTGTCTAAATGCATTCTCGAGCCTCCAATTTGTTGAAAAACCAAAGCTTCATTTCAAATTTTTGAATTAGAGAGAGAAAAGAAAGAGAGAGACATAGAGAGGGAGAGACAAGAGAAGGAGAGTGAGGGAGAGAGAGAGAACAAAAGTGAGGGAAAGTGGAAGAGAGAGAGAATAAATAGAGTGAAAAATAGACGGTTTTACTGTATCAAAACCATGTGCCGCCCACGGTTTTGAAAAACAAGATATGTTTGGTATTTTACAAATTGTTTTGTTTCAAAATTCAAAATAACAAATAAAAATAATTTAAGGTAATTAAAAATCATTAAAATAATAAAAAATAACATTAATTTAGAAATTTCACAAAATAACCAAATTCAGTTTAAAACATCTATTATGGCATACTAATCTAACATTTTAGACACCAATAACATTTAGTTAATTTTGGGGCATTACAATTAGCCTTTCCTAGAGGATAAAGGATTTCATAATCATAATCCTTCACTAGCTCTAGCCATCTCTGCTGTCTCATATTCAAGTCCTTCTAAGTGAAGAAGTACTTTACACTTTGATGATCAGTAAAAATCTTACATTGAACTCCATCCAAGTAATGTCTCCATATCTTTAGCGCAAAACTACAGCCGCCAATTTAAGGTCATCAGTAGGATAGTTCTTCTCATAGTCTTTCAGCTGTCTCAAAGTATAAGCTATTGCTCTATCATTTTGCATTAATACAGCACCAACGCCCATCTTAGAAGCATCACTGTAAATTGCAAACCCATCGTTTCCTTTAGGAATAGCCATGATTGGAGCTGTAGTCAACCTTTCCTTTAGTTCTTGAAAACTCTTCTCGCATGCATCCATCCATTCAAACTTCTTTCCTTTGCAAGTTAGATCTGTGAGAGGCGCTGCTATCTTGGAGAAATCTTCCACAAATTTTTGGTAATAACCAGCTAGTGCTAAGAAGCTCCTTATATCACTTGCATTTTTTGGTTGTTTTCAATTGAGAATAGCTTCAACTTTCACAAGATCCGCCATTATTCCTTCCTTTTATACAACATAGCCCATGAAAGATACACTGTCCAGCCAACAAAACTCACACTTCGAGAACTTTGCATACAACTCATGTCTTTTTAGAGTCTCCAACACTATCCTTAGATGTTCGACATGCTCTTCCCGACTCTTCGAATAAATAAGAATATCACAGATAAACACAATGATAAATTTATCTAGGAAATCATTGAATACCTGATTCATCAAATCCATGAAGGCTATAGGTCCATTCGTTAGATCGAAAGGCGTAAACACAAATTCATAGTTACCATACCTCGATCTAAAGGCTGTCTTAGAGATGTCCCCTTCTTTTATCTTCAACTGATGGTATCTTGACCATAAATCAATCTTTGAAAACACAGATGCACCCATAAGTGATCAAACAACTCATCAATTTAGGGCAACAAGTACTTGTTTTTAATTGTCACCTTGTTTAGCTCCCTATAGTCGATATAGAGTCTTGTAGAACCATCCTTCTTCTCGACAAATAAGACTGGTGCTCCCCATGGTGAGTCACTAGGTCAGATAAAGCCTTTACTAGGAACTTCTTTTAATTGAGAATGAAGCTCTTTCAATTCTGCTAGAGCCATTCTATAAGGTGCTTGCTTGGAGCAAGCTCGATCTCAAAATCGATATCTCTGTCCAGAGGTAGGCTTGATAGATCATTTGGAAATACCTATGGAAATTTTTGAACTGTTGTAACATCGTCAATCTTTGCTTTCTCTTCTTGACTTTTGTCTACAATATTTGCCAAATAACCCATGCAGCTGCTTACTAATAACTTCCTTGCTTTCATGGCTGACAAAAACATATTTGGCTTCTTTTTGGACTTGCCCACGAATACGAACTTTTGTTCACCTTCTAGGTAAAAAATCACCTTTTGTTTTCGGCATTCGAAGGAAGCATTGTACTTACTTAGAAAATCCATCTTGAGAACCATGTCATAGTCATACATATTGATCATAATAAGATCAATAAAGAGTTTCCTTTTAGAAATCCATAGAGGAATTGCACTCAAATAATGCGTAGACATCATCACTTCCCCAGAGTGTAGTGTTGTAGTGAATCCCTATCTCATAGGTTGTAAATGTGCTCCTAACTTCTTTGCAAAGGATGATGATACAAAGAATTTGTGGCACCTGTGTCAAAAGAGCATGTGCATTAAAAGAGAGACTTGAAATCTAACCTGTGACAACATTAGAGGCTTCAGCAACCACTTGTTCTTTTGTCATTGCATAGGTGTAGGCAATGGTAGGTGGGGCTTCAAGTCTTCCCTAATTAATCAACGGTCCTTCTAAGGTAGCTTACATCTGATGGAGTTGAGCATGAGAAGCTCTCTGCTGAGCTTCAACATTAGTTTGGTTAGGGCAGTTCATGGTAAAGTTACCCTTATGTCCACAAATAAAGCATTAGTTAGTTCCTAGACGACATTCACCTGGGTGTTTTCTCCCACATCTGGTGCATGGTTGAATCTACCTAATATTGTTGTTGTACTATCCACCATTTTGCTTCTTATGATCTTTTCCCTGTCGGTTTTGGGAAGTTGCCCTTTCTCTTGTTGTTCCTCTAGTTGTAGTTGTTGTTGTTGCTGTTATTGTTGTTTTTGCCCTGAGGTTGGTTCTAAGTGTTTGCATTATTCAACAATTGACCTAGTTGAGGCTGGCATCAATTGTCTTTAGCCATCCTTAAGCAACTAGAAGATCCTTAGAACCTTCAATGTTTGTTGGCTTAACCCTTTTCCATCTAACTAGTAACAGTTCTTGGTAGATGGGTCTTGGTTCTAGTGCAAGAGCTAGGGCTTCTTCTCTTCAGGGCTAACGAGGAGGAGGTGGCATGTCATTTCCTAGTCTTTCAGCTTGTTGTTCATTAGCTCTTAGTTCCTCAATCTCCCTTCTTTGCTCATTGAGTTGCCTTTGCAATTCAACAATAATTGTTAGTAGTCTTACATCGGTTGACTTGTCATTAGATGCAACGACTTGAGCATGAGTTTGTAATCTTTCACAGTCGTTCATCTTTGATTCCCTAAACGAATTATGAGCTTAGGAATAATCTTCCAATTTATGAGACAGCATTTCACTACTAAGTTATGCACAAGGACATTTAGCATTGTACAACTAAATCTTATACTTATCATCAAACTTACATTCATAACAATTAATTTAAATATACTTACTTGGAGGACTTGAATTGACGTGTGGTGATATGAATTGAAAATGAAAATTTGCTGTAATACTAAAGCCTGTAGTGCCCCCTTACAAACGTCACATATATCGTTACATTCATCCTTGTTATCAAAAAAGACAATCTATTTAAATTTAAAAATATAATTTGATGAACACATCCCCAAGATCCATACATATTCTTTTTATAACATTTAAAGATATATAATCATATATTAAAACAACTCATATATATAAAACTTTTTAAATAGTTATCAATTCCAAAACAATGAGACCATAATTTAAATAAAATTAAAATCAACTTCAAAATCTGTTCAAATAGTTTGGTAGGTTGAACTCCGGACACCAACAAGTCGAACCAAACAGGCAATCCTAACTTTAACCATCGGCAGGCCATCCGAGGCACTACAAAACAAGGGTTTTAACACACTTAGACTGGCAGGCTGATACAGGGTAATTGGCAAGCCGATCTTCTGCAAAATCAATACAATGTAAAAACAAGTCTTTTTTCTTAATAGTGCACAAGTTTAACATACAAAGAAATAGAAACATAGTTCATAAACCCTTTTTTTTAAATGAAAAATTTCTATCTTGGCTTCTTTTGTTTCAATCCATTGTTCCTTGCTTACATGCCTGTTCTTGCCCTCCACCTACTCCATAGTCTTCTTATCTTTATCTGCAACATAATCATAAACTAAGTAAGCAAAAGCTTAGTAAGTACACTTTCTTATCTCACAACTTAAAACATTTTATGAACACCTTTACGAAACATCATAATCATAATCATCATTAACATAGTAGTGCACTTGGCATAGTTTCATATAGAACATATGTTTATTATCATTATCCATATTAAAACTTCATTCATTTTGTCTTTAGGGGCATAAGTGTTGCACCATTATCATCATCATAGGCTCGCTGTCATGAGAGGAGAGGGGTAGCTAATCCTAAATCAAACATGACAAGTCCAACTTTGGACATCATAAACATAAATATACGGTGTGCAGCGCTTAATTAAGTGATACATAGATAGATATACTTTTAACATATCTTGTAAATAAAAAACCTTTTAAATCTTCTTGTTGCAACAAGAGTTTTCATAAGAAGACAATATGTAAAAACAAACTTAAAAATTATCATAAAATATATTCTCAAAACATTTTTATATATAAGCTTTTATCATATTGTAGGTATGAATGTACTTACTTGACTTGCTTACTTAGACCTTATCTTAGATGACGTTGCTACAGTCTTGATGTGCTCTCTCAAAACAATTCTTCGTAAGCTTTCTTTGATTTAGTTTAAGCAAAAACCCAATATGTCATTAAAATATTTGTAGGAATATAAGGGAGAAAAGGGGAAGAAAAGTTAATAAGATAACATAGTATTTATAGCCATTAATAGAAGGAATGGGATAGGTCCTCACATCGAAGAGAATAATTTAAAGAGGAGAAGAAGAAACAAAAGTTGAAATTGAAAAAGTAATATAGGACTTTTATATCATATTGTAGGTATGAATGTACTTACTTGACTTGCTTACTTAGACCTTTTCTTAGATGACGTCACTACAATCTTGATGTGCTCTCTCAAAACAATTCTTTGTAAGCTTTCTTTGATTTAGTTTAAGCAAAAACCCAATATGTCATTCAAATATTTGTAGAAATATAAGGGAGAAAAGGGGAAGAAAAGTGTAGAGAGGAAGAGAGTGTCTAAGAAAAGTTTAGAAGGAGAGGGAGAGAGAAAAATGATTTTAAAGAAAGAGGGAGGGTGATATGCGTGTAAATGGAGAATGGTGTGAAAAGAAAGTAATCTTCTCTATATTTGAAGCATATTTTCTTTTAAAGACGAGGTATGCATGTAGGGTGGGGTGAGATAAGGAAAAAGTCAAAGATTTGCTCTAACTACCAAATTGTATCTTTTCAAATTAGGAAACCTTATCACAAAAATCAAATCTTTTCTTTTTAAAAAGTCAAACCTTCCCTAATCATGGATAAGGAAAGAGATAAAATATACCGATTATTCAAAATTTTCACACTAAATTAAATTACTCATCAATGCCACAAAATTTCAGAATTATTTGCTGATTTCTTGTTACCTGCATTTGGCCTGCTGATGACTTAATTCGGTCTACTGAAGTTGTAAGTTTGGCCTGCCAATTAAGTCATTCGGCATGTCTTTCTGGAAATAAATTGGGAAGTGCCATTTCAAAGACACCAAAATAAAATATTAAATATTTATCATGCATACATTATAAGTGACATGAACACCTTAAGCACATCAATTCCACGTGACTGTCACTTATCATAATACTCAAATAAGTGGTCAGTAACATTATTTCATGAGGAAAAATACTTAAGATTGTTGAATGTCTATCATTAACCGTTCCATGAAAAATTATAGGTATTACAAATACTGTATTTTTTGAAAGTCGTGATTTTTGCTTGGTGCCAATGGTCACAGTTTAGAAGGCCAAACCTCTGGGATTCATAGGCCGTCCGTAGGGCAAAATTCTGACGGCTATAGCACCAGGCTGAACTTTTAAGTTCGACAGGCCAATCTGTCATGACTGATAGACTGAACTATGAGGTTTGGCAGGTCAAAGGGTCATGAACGATAGGCCTATTACACAGATCGGCATGTCTAGAGAAAGCTGTAAATTTTTAAAAAAGGTGTGTTTTTTAGTGTAGTTTTGATTTTATTTGTGGGACAATCCTAAGACACAGTAAATTTGGATATGACCGGAACTTGAAGATGAAGAATACATGAAGAAGGATACAATTTAAAGATTCAAGGATGAAGAATCGATGATTTGTTTCAATTGATCTCTTGTAATCTTTGATTTCTTTTCTCTAGAGTGGAACCATCATATTATGGTTATTTATTATTATTTTGCTTATAGCTGTGCATGATTGCTTTTCATGTCTTCATTATAATATGATTTGCCATGTATGTTGATAACATGCCATATATAATAGGGAGTGCTGCTCATTAAAAATTGTTCATGCATGTCTTTTTGAAATAAATTCAAAAGATTGAGTGGGAGAAGGTTATCGAAGAGATGACCTAAGGCCTCAATCGTTGGTTCATAGGTAGCACATGGTGGTTCCAACCCCTAGGAAGGCACTTCATCATGTATTGGGTTAAATGTCTAAAAGGATAAGGTATTTTAGCATGATTTATCATTGCCCACTCCTAGGTGGTGATAGTTATACAGTCATGTTAATTTTATTATTAACCTTCCCTAAGAGCTCTGTTAATAAAATTAATGGCCAAAAAAACGATTATTAATATATGCTAGATCATACAGGTCCTAGATGGCATATACTGATCAAGAGGGGATTCGTGTTCCTAACTGAGTTTGGTAAGTCTCCCCTAGGTAGCTTGTTGAATTTTGAGTAGGGAAGTATCGTTGTAAGGTTGTGATATTTTCAAAGTTTTGACACATTAACACATTGTATGTTTTATATGATTGTGTTTTTTTACTAAATTATAATGGTATGTTTGCTTATGTTTGGTATATAATTCTTTACTATAGATTAAAAATGTCCAAAAACGCTTTAGTATCGATACTTGACAAAAACCAATTAACCGGTGGGAATTTTAATGATTGGAAATGGAACCTGAATATCACCCTGCCCTTTGAGAAACTGAATTTTATGCTAACAATACCGTGTCCTCCCGAGCCTATGGGAAATTCCAATAATAAGCAAATCCAAGCATTTGATTCTTGCAAGGATGTTAACGATCAGGCCCGCTATTGTGTTAAGGCCAACATGAATAACGTGTTGCAGGCTCAACATGAAAATTATAAGACTACGAAGTAGATTTGGATAATCTTGAAGACATGTTTGGAGGATAGGTCCTAACAAAATGGTAAAGGGTGCTTCAAAAACTTCTAAACTGCAAACAAAGTCCGAAGACTCCAATGAAGGAGCATATGATGTTGGTCACGGGTTACCTCGCTAAGGCTTAAACCAATGGAGCTGACATAGACGCTAAAACATAGATGACTATGGTCTTTGAGACTCTATTGAAGGAGTTTATCCTATTTAGAGCTTCATTTAATTTAAGCAATAGAAGGGATATGACCTTGACTGACTTAATGAAGTAGTTACAGGAGTTTAAAAATATAATTAGGGAAACTCCTGCTGGTGGTGAGGCCAAATTGGCGGCTACCTATGGTTCCAATCCTAACTTTGGGAATGGAAAGAAACAACAGGCTAAGAATGGTAAGTCTTCTATTCTTGCGAATAACAAGAACAAGAAGAAGAAAAAGAAGAACCCGAAGAAGCTCGAGTGCTTATTCTATAGAAAGGTCGGGCACATCAAAAAGAATTGCAAGGACTTTCTTTCCCTAGGAGGTAGGTGTGATCTCTAGTTATTAAAATTTGTTTTGGTTAAGGAATCCAATGACACTTGGGTCACGGATTCCAAGGCAACTAATCATGTTTGTGTTTCTCTACTGGGGTTCAAAGAAATGAGAAGTCTACTACATGAAGACTTCATGCTTTGGATGAAAGATGGATCCTTAGTGTTGGCTAAAGTAGTGGGAGACATCCATCTTTATTTTGATAATTCTAAGAGTTTAGTTTTGAGGGATCGTTTTATGTTCCTAAACTTAAAAGGAATTTAATTTCTATAGCTTGTTTATTTAAAGACTCTTATATAGTTTCTTTTAATAATAAAATGGTGATTCGTAAAACCAAATCTTTAATCTATGATGGATGGATGCATGCAAATTAATCTATATTTTATCAAACCTAAGATGGACTTACTGTTGAACACTGAGGTTAATGATAATAACTCTAAAAGACTTAAAACTTCTCACTCTATTAAGACTTACCTTTGGCATTTACGACTAGGTCATATTAACTTGAATAGGATTCAAAGGTTGCTAAAGGATGGACTTTTAAGTCACTTAAAGGTGGAATCTATACCACAATGTGAATCTTGTTTGAAGGGTAAGAAAACCAAAAGAGCATTTGGATCCAAAGGCAATAGGGCCAAAGGGATTCTAAAACTTGTGCATAGTGATGTTTGCGAACCTATAAACATCCAAGCGTGAGGAAAGTATGAGCATTTTGTCACTTTTATTGATGATTACTCAAGGTAAGGGTATGTATACCAAATACACCACAAAAGTGAAACTTATGACAAGTTCATGGAGTTTCAAACTGAGGTGGAAAAGCAATTAGGTAGACCCATAAAGGCACTTCGATTTGATTGAGGTGGAGAATATATTTTTGATGAGTTCTTGAAACACTTATTAGAGAATGGGATTTTATCCCATTTGACTATGCCGGGCACTCTATACCAGAATGGCATAATTGAGAGAAATAATAGGACTTTGTTGGACATGGTTAGGTCCATGATGAGTTATTCATCATTGCATTTATCCTTTTGGGGATATGCATTACAAATCGCACGTTATCTTTTGAACATGTGCCTTCAAAATTGGTTCTTAAAACTCCTTGTGAGTTGTGGATAGGGAAAAAGACATCCTTAAACCATATTCGCATATGGGATTGTCTGGCTCATGTCCTTTTTAAGGAAGTGAATAAGTTGGAAGCACATTTGGAAGTTTGTACGTTTGTAGGATATCCAAAAGGGACTAAAAGGCATTATTTTTGTAACCCAAAGGAAAATAAAGTCATGGTTTCAACTAATGCAACATTCCTTGAGGAAAGTTACATGGACAACTTTAAGCCTCAAAGCAAAGAGATGCTTAAGGAGTTGGCAAGTGATTCAGTCACTTCGGGGGTTCCAAATGAAATTGTTATAATCAGTGTAGAAAAACCTATTAAACAACAACCTAAGGGGTTTTGCGTAATGGGAGGATCAGGCATCAACCCGAGCGGTATATCTTCAATGGTAAAGCTTTTCTAACTAAACTAGTTAAACATGATAGGGATCCTTACACTTACGAAGAGGCTATGGAGGATGTTGATTTGAAACTTTCGACAAAGGCCATGAACATAGAGATGAAACCTATGGAGACTAATCAGGTCTGAGAACTTGTGGATCTTCATGAAGGGGTAAAACTTATAGGGTGTAAGTGAATCTATAAAAGAAAGAGAGGAGTAGATGGAAAAGTCAAAACCTATAAACCTAGACTGGTAGCTAAGGGATACACACAAAAGGAAGGAATCGATTACGAGGAAACCTTTTCGCTTGTTGCCATGCTTAAGTCTGTCCACATTCTCTTGTCCATAGCTACCGCTCTTGACTACAAGATTTGACAGATGGATATCAAGACAGCCTTTCTAAATGGTTATCTTGATGAGTCTATTTATATAGTACAACCAGATGGGTTCAAGTCTAAGAGTTAGGAGGGTAAGGTTTGTAAGCTGCTAAAATCAATTTATGGACTTAAGTAGGCTTCCCATTCTTGGAATATAAGATTTGATCAAGTGATCAAGACTTATAGGTTCACACAAAATGTGAACGAACAATGTGTTTACAAACACATTAATGATAGGAAGTTGGTTTTTCTACCGCTCTATCTAGATGACATTCTACTAATTAGCAATGACGTTAGGGCGTTGTCATCGATAAAATTTGGTTGACTAGGCAGTTTGACATGAAAGACTTAGGTAAAGCTAATTATGTTCTCAGTGTCTAGATCTTTGGGATAGGAAGAAGAGAATGATAGGTTTGTCCCAAGCGGGCTACATAGATAAAATTCTCACAAGGTATGCAGTGTAGGATTATGAGAAAGGTGAGAAACCATCTAGGTTTGGAATTACTCTTTCTAAGAAAGACTCACCAAAGTTTAATGAAGAAAGAGAATACATGAAGAAGGTGTCTTATGTTTTAGCAGTAGATAGTCTCATGTATACCATGCTTTGTACATGACCGAATATTAGCTATGCAGTTGGGACAGTAGGTCGATTTTAGTCGGATCCAAGAGCAAACCACTAGTTTACGGTCAAGTATATTTTCAAGTACCTAAGACAGACTCGAGTGTATATGCTTGTATATTCGGATGAGGATTTAACACCTTTAGGATATAATGACTTAGATTTTTAATCCTGTCTGGATTCAAGAAGATCAACTATTGATTTTGTCTTTACTTTAGACAGCGGTGCCATTGTTTAAAGAAGTGTCAAGTAAGATTACACTTTAGATTCAATTATGGAGGCCAAGTATGTGGCAGCTAGTGATAATTCGAAAGAAGCAATATGGATCCGCAAGTTCTTTGGCGATCTTGAGATAGTTCCTGGTATGGATAAGGCGATATCACTATACTATAATAACAGTGTGACAGTAGCTAATGCTAAGGGACCAAGGTTTCATAAGAAGAGTAAGCATATTGATCGGAAGTATCATGTGATAAAGGACTTTATTGAGGCTGGGCATTTTGCTGTATGGAAAATCACATCGAGGATTAGTTGATCCATTCATGAAGACACTAACTATGAGAGTTTAAGAGAGGCATGTGGAAGCTATGGGGATGCGGGATTTGTCATATTTACTCACTTAGTGCAAGTGGGAGATTGTTAAGACATGTATGCCCTAAGGATTAAAAATGGAATATGTTTTTAGAGGCATTTTTATCAATAAAGAGTTTCTTTATTATTCATATACCAAATTGTTGTCCTCTTTACAATCATATTTGTTGGATGTATGAAAAGCAAATAAAAGTCTTAAACTGTCGGTCCAAACCTTTTGAATTAGGAATATGATGGACAAACTATAAGAAAGACATGATTCTAAATGCGACGGTGTAAATTATAAGATCCACGATTGAGGAAATAAAGCTGGGTGCTTTCATGCAACGACTGTTATGTTGTCTTTATTCCTAATGGGAGATGGTTTGTCTTAGCCATCGGAGTTGAACTCCACAAATAGAAACATTGGTGCATTGTCATAGATGACGATGTATTGGATCAGGATATAATGTGTAATTGATTTGCATTAATAATTTTGTCTCGGCAAATCAATTCATTTTAGACAATCATATGTGTTGTATAGTAATCCTGAGATGAATAATGGACCTGTTGTCTTGACTTATGTCTTTTGATGTATCAAAGGGTGACATCCATAGTATTTGTTTGTTTGCATGCTAGTATGTTAGAAACATGACTCTTGATAGCATAACTTGTTATTCATAGATACAGAATCCATAGCACCTCTTTAGGAGTCTATAATATCCTCTTATATGTGTTATCCTATAATTGGAAAACTTGAGTGCTTAAACATTTAGATACTTAAGTGTAACCAAATGGTATACTGTCTTTGGTGTTGGAAAATAATACGCAACAAAATTTTAAAATTTTTTATACTAGAGTATTTTACAAAACAAAAGTTTGACACACTATATGCATAAATTAACGAGGTCTTGCTAACCTTGTAAATGCCAAAAAGCTCCGCTATCTATGAAAAGAAGTAATGTTCTAGAAGGACTTCAACCGACTAGCCTTCTTTGCTATTCTCTATCCATGATAGGCATGTGTATGGGCACACTCGTATAACTTTCGACCAGGTGACTCTCCTTACAACCAATTAAGAAATACCCAAAGCCATAGTTTGTGATTTTTGAACAATAGCTTTTCAAGGAGTTGCAAAGTCTCACCAACAAAGTCTCACTCTAGATTTCTCAACTGATCTAAATAACAATGAGTCTCATTCCCTTTTATATAGAGGTTGGGCGCAAGAGTCATCCCTATCAAATAAGGCTTCAAAAATTTGAATTAGAATCAAATCAAAAATAATATTTGATAAAAACCACATGAAAATGTGTGATCTATTTATCGCTCAGTCGGCTTGCCGAATTGGCAGATCGGCCTACCGAACCTCTTTCATCGATAGGGATATAGACAACATAATAATCTTTGTATGAAACAGTAACTTTATTCCCTCAATTACGGATCTTATGATTTAGACCTGTCACCTTAAGAATCATGTCTTCTGCACAATCTATCCTTAATATGCCCAATTCTTAAAGGTTTAGACTAACAGTCTTAGACTTTTGTTTGCTTAACATGCATTCAACAAATATGAATGTAAAGGGGACAATATTTGGTATATAAATAATAAATAAATTCTTTATTGATAAAAATGTCTCTAAAAACATGTTACATTTTTACTCCTTAGGGCATATATATCTAATAATCTCCCGCTTGCACCAAGTGAGTAAAAATGTCTCCAAAAACATGTTACATTTTTACTCCTTAGGACATACATATTCAATAATCTCCCACTTGCACTAAGTAAGTAAATATAACAAATCCTGCATCCCTATAGCTTCCACATGCCTCTCGAAGACTCTCCTAGTAAGTGTCTTTTGTGAATGAATTAGCTAAATTGTCAACTGACATGATTTTCTACACAACAACATGTCCACCTTCTACGAAGTCCTTTATTGTATAATACTTCCGATCAATATGCTTACTCTTCTTGTGAAATCTTGGTTCCTTAGCATTAGCTACTGCCACACTGTTATCATAGTATAATGATACCGCCTTATCCATACCAAGAACTACCTCAAGATCCCCAAGGAACTTGTGGATCCATACTGCTTCTTTCGAAGCATCACTGGCTACCACATACTCGACCTCCATTATTGAATCGAAGTACAATCTTGCTTCACACTTCCCCAACTAATAGCACCGCCACCCAAAGTAAACACAAAACTTGAAGTCGATCTCCTAGAATCCAAACAGAATTGAAAATCCAAATCAGTGTATCCTAGAGGAGTTGAGTCCTCACCCAAATACACAGGCATGTACCCTCAAGTCCTTCTCAGGTACTTGAAAATATGCTTGATCAGAACCCAATGGTTTGGTCCTAGATCTGCCTGAAATCGACTTACAATCCTAACCACATAACAAATATCCAGTCATGTGCAAAGCATGGCATACATGAGACTACCTACTGCCAAAGCATAAGGTACCTTCTTCATGTATTCTCTTTCTTCCTCAGACTTTGAAGAGTCTTTCTTAGATAGAATAATTCCAAACCTGGATGGTTGCCCACCTTTCTTGGAATCCTACATTGCAAACCTCCTGAGAATTTTATTTATGTAGCCCACATAGGATAAAGCTATCATTATGTTCTTCCTATCCTGAAAGATCTAGATACCGAGAACAAAATTAACCTTACACAAGTCCTTCATGCCAAACTACTTGGTCAACCATAATTTGACTGATGACAATGCCCCAATGTCATTGCCAATTAGTAGAATGTCATCTACATAGAGTAGTAGAAAATCCGCCTTCCCACCCTTTTGTGTTTGTACACACATGGTTCATCCACATTTTGCACAAACCTATAACTCTTGATCACTTGATCACATGTTATGTTCCAAGAACGGGAAGCCTGCTTATGTCCATAAATTGACTTTAGTAGCTTACAAACTTTACCCTCTTGACCCTTGACCTTGAATCCGATTGGTTGTTCCATATAAATGAACTCATCAAGATAGCCATTTAGAAAAGCTATCTTGACATCCATCTGTCAAATCTCATAGCCGAGAGCGGCAGCTATGGACAAGAGAATGTGGATGGATTTAAGCATGGCTACAGGTGAAAAGGTTTCCTCATAACCGATTCCTTCCTTTTTCATGTATCCCTTAGCTACCAGTCTAACCTTAAAGGTTTTGACCTTTACATCCACTCCTCTCTTCGTCTTGTAGATCCATTTACACCCTACAGGTTTTACCCCTTTAGGAAGATCCATAAGCTCTGAGACCTAATTACTCTCCATAGACTTTATCTTTTCATTCATGGCCTTTGTCTAGAGTTTTGAATCAACATCTTCCATAGCCTCTACATAAGTATAAGGATTCCTATCATGTTCATCTAGTTCAGCCAAGAAGGCCTCACCATTGAACATATACCTCTTGGCTTGATGCCCAATCCTCCCACTACGCGGAAGCTCCTTAGTTTGTTGTTCAGGTTCGTTTGGTTTTTCTACACCGATTGGAGTGGTTTTTACTGGAACCCCTAGAGCTATCGAATCACTCCTCAACTCCTCAAGCACCATTTTGCTTCGATGCTTAAAGTCGTCCATGTAACTCTCATCAAGGAAAGTTGCGTTAGTTGAAACCATGACTTTTTTTTCCTTTGGGTTATAGAAATAACCCCTTTACTCCCTTTTAAATATCCTAAAACATGCAAACTTCTAAACATGCTTTCAAGTTATTTGCATCCTTAAACAGGACATGAGCTAGACATACCTATATGCGATATGGTTTAAGGATGTCTTCTTGCCTGTCCACAATTGGTGAGGAGTTTTAAGAACTAATTTTGAAGGCACATTGTTCAAGAGATAACATGCGGTTTGCAATGCATATCCCCAAAAGGACAAAGGCGATGATGAAAAACTCATCACAGACTTGACCATGTCCAACAAAGTCTTATTTCTTCTCTCAGCTATGCCATTCTACTACAGAGTGCCCTATGTAGTCAAATGGGACAAAATCCCATTCTCTAATAAGTGTCCCAAGAACTCATCAAAATGGTATTCACCACCTCGATCGGATTGAAGTGCCTTTATGGGTCTACCCAATTGCTTTCCACTTCAGCCCGAAACTTCTTAAACTTCTCATAAAGTTACGCTTTTATGGTGCATTAGGTACACATACCCATACCTTGAGTAATCGTCAATAAAAGTGACGAAGTACTAATACCCTCCTCGTACCTAGATGTTTATTGGTCCGCAAACATCACTATGCCAACCATTGAATCCTATTCAGGTTAATATGACCAAGTTGCGATGCCAAAGATAAGTCTTATTTAAGTGAGAACTTTTAAGCCTTTTAGAGTTATTATTATTCATCTTAGCATTAAGCAGTAAGTCCATCTTAAGTTTGATAAAATATAGATTATTTTGCATCCATTCAAAACAGATAAAAGATTTGTTTCCATGAATCACCATTTTATTATTAAAAGAGACCAAAGAGGAGTCTTTGAATAAACAAGCTACAGAAATTAAATTTCTCTTAAATTTAGGAACATAAAAAAAATCTCGCAAAATTAAATTCCTATAATTATCAAAATACAGATAGACGTCTTCCACTGCTTCTCGTTTCCTTGAACCCCTGTAGAGAAACACGAATATGATTAGTTGCTCCAGAATCTATGACCTAAATGTCACTGGGTTTCTCAACCAAACAAGTTTCTAATTATAGAAGATCATACCTACATCCTCAGGAAAGGAAGTCCTTGCAATTCTTCTTGATGTGCCCAACCTTCCCACAAAAGAAGCACTTAAGCTTCTTTGGTTCTTCTTCTTTTTCTTTTTGTTCTTACTGTTTGCAGGAATAGAAGATTTCTCATTCTTGGCCTGTTGTTTTTTTCCACTCCCTAGCTTGGGATTGGAACCAGACATAGCCGCCAAGTTGGCCTTGCCACCAACAATAGACTCCCTGGTCAGCAGTTTGAACTCCTGTAACTATTTCATCAACTCCGCCAAGGCCATATCCCACCTATTGCTCAAATTGAATGTAGCTCTAAATGGAATGAATTCCTTAGATAGAGTCTTAAATACTATAGTCATATGATTTTAGCATTGATGTCAGCTCCATTGGTTTGAGCCTTAGCATGTCATATGCTCCTTTAGAGATATCCTATGTCTTTGCTTACAGTTTAAGAGTTTCTAAAGTGTCCTTTGCCGCTTTGTTAAGGCCTAGCCTCCAATCATAAGTTCTATATTATCCAAGATCTACTTAGCAATCTCATAGTCCTCATGTTAAGCCTACACCACGTTATTTGTGATAGCCATAACATAGCAACGGGCTTGATCATTGGCATCTTTCCAACGATCATACGCTTAGATTTGCTCATTGGTGGAATCTCCCGTAGGCTTGGGAGGACACAGTGTTGTCAGCATAAACTTTAGTTTCTCAACTGATAGGATGATGTTTAGGTTCCATTTCCAATCATTGTAATTCTCACGTTTAATTGGTTTTTGTCAAGTACCAATGATAAAGGGATTGTAAACATTTTTAATCTACAATAAAGAATCATATACGAATTATAAGCAAACATATCATAATAATTTAGCAAGATAACATAATCCTATAATACAAATGCATTTATGTGTCAAAATCTTGAAAATATTAAAACCTTACAACGATAATTCCCAACTTAGAATTCAACAAGCTCCTAGGTGAGTCTTGCTAAATTCAATCAAGAACACGGATCTCCAAAAGGTTAATATATGCCATCTAGGACCCATATGAACTAGCATATATTAATAATTGTTTCTTTAGCTATCAATTTTATTAACAAAGCTGCTAAGGGAGGTTAATAATAAAATTAACATGAATGTAAACTATCGTTTAAATATTTTATCCATGATTTATAATCACCACCTAAGGGTGTGCAATGATAAATCATGCTAAAATACCTTATCCTCTTAGAGATCCAATCTGTTAGATGATGAAGTCCTTTCGTAGGGATCGGAACCACCATGTTCTACTTATGGACTAATGATAGAGGTCGTAGGTCCTCTCTTCAAAAATCTTCTCCTACCCATTTTTTTGAAATCAAGGTTTTATTTTAAGAACATGCATGAATAATTTTAACGAGCGACACTTCCTATTCTATATGACATGTTATCAATATACATGGCAAATCATAGTATAATGCAGAAAAGCAAAGCAATCATGCAAAGCCACAAGCAAAATAATAATAAATAATTGTAATATTATGGTTCCACCCTATAGAAAAGAGAACAAAGATTACCAGAGAATAATCGAAACATATTATTGACTCTTTATCCTTGAATCTTTAAGTTGTATCCTTTTTCATGTAATGTGTATCTTCTAGTCTTCAATCCCGCATAAATTAAAAACTCCACATTTTCAGTCGTATCCAAATTTAATGTTTTTCAAAATTGTTTCAAAAATAAAATCAAAACTGCATTGGAAAACGCACCTGTTTGAAAAATTTTAGCTCTTTGTCAGCATGCTGATCTATGTGATCGGCCTGCCAATCATGACCTTTTCGCCTATCGATCTTTTCAGGTCGGCCTGCTAGTCATGACAGTTTGGCCTGCCACTAAAGCCACTAGATTTTTGGCCCGCTGACAGCCTATCAAACCTAGAGTCTGGCCTGCTTATCCTGCGACCATTGGCCTGTCAAACTAAAGGGTTCAACATGCAGACCGAGTAGAAATCTTCAAAAAATATAGTTTTTAATGCAATTTATCAATTTTATTTTCAACAATTAAAAAACATAAAATTAGGGACTTAAAAGATACATGAAAACACTATCACCCATCTTCTGGATTCGTCTTCTAATTCCATCTTCTTTGAATGATTATTTAATTACAAAATTCTTAGAAATTTAAAATTAAATAATAATTACTAGACGAAGATGAAAGTCTGCCATGTAATTACATGAAAAACCTAGATATACATTCTTACCTCTAAGGAACCATAACCAGTATATATTAATTAATTAATTAATTATTAAATAATAATTTAATCAACCATAATTAATTAATAAACATTTATCATATAATCCATAACGATATATAAATATATAGAAACCCTAGAGTGCTAACTCTCTAAAATCCAATATTTAAGCATAGGAGAGATTAAGATCACATAATTTGCACATATAGCTTGATCCTAAACTTGCAAATTTATGTAAAAACCTTGCTCTGATGCCAATTGTTAGAAAACAGTATACAGTGAAATTTTAAAATTTTTTATGCTAGAGTATTTTATAAAACACAAGTTTGACACACTATATGCATAAATTAACTAAATCTTACTAAGCTTGTAAATGTTGAAAAACTTTGTTATCCATGAAAAGAAGTAACGTTTCAAAAGGACCTCAACCAACTGGCCTTCTTTGCTATTCTCTATCCACGACCGGTGTGTGTGTTGGCACACTCGTATAGCTCTTCCACCAGGTGACTCTCCTTCCAATCAATTGAGAAATACCTAAAGCCGTAGTTCATGATTTACGAACAATAGCTTTGTAGGGAGTTGTAGAGTCTCACCAGTAGAGTCTTACTCTAGATTTCTCAACTGATCTACATAACAATGAGTCTCACTCCCATTTATATAGAGGTTGGGCCTAGGAGTCAGTCCTTATTAGATAAGGCTTCAAAAATTTGAATAAGAATCAAATCGAAAACAACGTCTGATAAAATCTGCGTAAAAATACATGATCTATTTATTACTCGGTCGGTAGGCCGAACTGGCAGATCGGTTTGCCGAACCTCTTTCATCTGTAGGCTGAACTTAAAGATCGGCCTGCCAAACCTCTAATAAAAGATCCCTACGAATCTTTATTTTCCACCTGAGATTCTTGGGATAGAGCCTCAGTTTTAATTCAAATAACCCAATAGAGAAGCAATTTGATTAAAATAATTATATCTAGATAATCTCTAGGAAAACAAATATTCCTGATAATTCAACAAGTTTATCTTGAATTAATTTATTCAAAATTAATGCAACTGATAAGCATTTATAAATTATCTGATCCTGATAATTCAACAAGTTTATTTGGAATTAATTTCCACAAAATTAATTCAACCAATAAACAGACATGAGTTATCCAATTCCATCGCTCTTTCAGCCAATTTGATAATTTGACACAAGTAACTAATTATTGAAAAAGCACGTTGTATTGTTATAGGATTTTTATGAGCTAGTGAAGGGGACCTAATAAACCTATATAGTTCAAGCTCTCGATAATTATGAAACCCAATATCTTGGATATACATTTTATAATTATCAACTCTAACGCTACTCCAATAAAAGTTTAAAGCTGCACTCTTGAACTATATAGAATTACAAAGCCTATATAGCTATGTTTCCATGATATATCATAATGTATCGTATCCCCATGGGATAATCCACAATCGGCTTAAGGACAAGTTCTATCTTACCTTCTCGATTATTTTTCTCTTACCTTCCATTATCTCACCATCGAAAAACTTACCATTCAAAGACAGTATACCATTCGGTTACACCTATGTATCCAAATGGTTAAGCGCTCCAATTTTTCAATTACAAGATAATGCATATAAGAGGATACACTACTCCTAAAGAGGAGCTATGGATTCCATATCTATGAATAATAGGTCAACGCTATCAAGAATCATGCATCCAACATACCGGCATGTGAACCACTATAAAATGTGGATGTTACCCTTTGGTACATCAAAAGATGTTGGGTTTTGTGGGATTTTGTGATTCAAATAAGTAGCGAAAAATCAAAAAAATTAATTCCCACAAAACTCTTGCAGGATCCATGTAATTCAATTAGATTGATAAGAAAGTCATAGAATCTTATCAGGATGACAAAAGAGGCAAAACTTTTGGAAAGAAGAGAGCGGGTTCACTCTTGTGACACCCTAACTCGAGCTTTTCATATTTAGGATCAGATTCAGATATTGTTAGTTAGAGCAACACCCTCTATAGGTATCCACATGAACAGACTTCTTAAAAATCAAATTGGTGTGCTAGCACCCTCTCTTTGTGTTAAATGACTCTCTTAATTTTTTAATGTTTTTGCCTTTTAGAATAAGAAAACGCCTTTTCTCATCTAATTTGGCCAAAAACCCTAAAACAGATATATATATATATATATTGACTTTAAGATAGAGTCAGATTTTAACTAAAGTAAAATGTAATTCAAATGTGATTCATAGAATCAAGATAACGTTAGATTTAATGAACCTAGACATATCTAGTACATCGAATCTGGACATTATCAGGTTCATTAAACCTAGACACAGTAAACCCCAAATTTGTTTTTGGTCTGTTCTAAGTGTGCAACCTTATAGGTTCACATAACGTTAGCAGTGGGCTTAAAATTCTGTTTCTAGCCCACAAATCATAAGCAGCCTCTAGCAAGACATTATGATTACCCAAGTTATGCAAATGTCAATAATCCAACATAACCTAATCCATAATAAGTATTAAAGTCCTTTTGTCACTAGATACCTTGATTGAACATAAGGCATGGTTTATGTCATCCTTATACTATTCAACCATATTATTTCTCTATCTTAAGTAGACTGATATTGATAACCCTTATCAATTCATTCTAATATGGCCATATATTTTTCTTCAGTCTAACTTATCGAAGGGCCTATAGATATCTTTCTCATAATAAATGAGGGACAAATTCCTTCTTAATCACTCACATTCCTCACATGATTCACTTTATATCCAACAACAATCCATTCCATCATCCAGTTAAAGATAATATTAGAATGTGTCAAAATATCAAACTTGTCATGTAGGAAACAATGGTTATTTCAGGTCAGAAGACTAGGATAATACTATTGTGATGAGAATCACTTATGACAATTACCCATCCAGCATTCTCATAGTGGGTCGATCCAATATATCATTTCTCAAATATGTATCTATGTGTTGACTTAGTATCTCATACACATGATTAGTAAAACTTCATGCTAATCTTCATTCATTATTATCCCAATAATAATAGCCGACTAGGGATAATTTAGAATAGAATTTAATTTTCACCTAAGAGTTTTACTATCAAGTCACATACTTGATGACTTAGGCAGAATTAACTATTCATAGAATTAGAATCAAAGACAATAATGAAAATGCCTCTTTATTAACAAAATGCAAATGTAACGAAGTCAAAATGTGGTCATTACATTATTGGCCTAGGGCACATCACTAACAATCTCCCACTTGCACTAGGCCAATCAATATTGTATCTAATACCCATTGACCTAATATGACTCTCATGCTTAGGCTGTGGAAAGGGCTTAGTGAGCGGATTAGCAACATTGTCATTTGTAGGTACTCTGCATATCTTCACGTCTCCTCTTTCAATGATTTCTCGAATGAGATGATAACGCCTAAGTATGTGTTTAGATCGCTGATGTGATCTAGGTTCCTTAGCTTGTGCTATGGCCCCGTTATTATCACAATACAAGTCTACTAAATCTGATATGCTAGGAACAACAGCCAAACCAGTGATAACCTTTTTGATCCAAACTGCTTCCTTAGCTTCTTCTGAGGCAGCTATATACTCAGCTTCTATTATCGAATCAACAATGGTGCCTTGCTTTGAACTTCTCTAGCTCACTGCACCTCCATTCAAATAGAACACATAACCTGACTGTGATCGAAAGTCATCCTTGTCAAACTGGAAGCTGGCATCTGTGTAACCACTTACAACAAGCTCATCTTCCTTCCTCCATATAGTAAGAATGCATCATTGGTTCTTCTCAAATATTTAAGGATATTCTTGACTGCTGTCCAGTGACTTTCACCTAGATATGATTGGTATCTGCTGGTTATGCTTAAGGCATACGAGACATCAGGTCGACATAACATTGCATACATGATAGATCCAATGTCATAAGCATATGGAATTGTATTCATGTAGTCTCGCTCATCCTATGTCATTGGACACTGAGTCTTGCTAAGACTAATTCCATATGACATTGGCAAGAATCTCCTCTTGGAATCTTACATACTAAACCTATTCAATACCTTGTCAATGTATGTACTCTAACTTAGGCCAATAAACCTATTAGATCTATCCTTATAGATCTTGATGCCTAGAATATAGGCAGCTTCACCTAAGTCTTTCATCGAGAAACAATTTCCTAACGATGATTTAACATTTTGTAGAGTAGGGATATCGTTTCTAATGAGTAATATGTCATCAACATATAGCACTAGAAAGACTATAATGCTCCCACTAACCTTCTTGTAAGCACAAGGCTTATCTTCATTTTTAATGAAACCAAACTCTTTGATTGCTTCATCAAAACAAAGATTTCAACTCTGAGATGCTTGCTTCAATCCATAAATGGATCTTTGAAGCTTGCAAACCTTTCCAGAATTCGCATGGACTAACAAAACTCTCGGGTTGTGTCATACACACATCCTCAAGTAGGTTTCCATTAAGAAACGCTATTTTGACATTCATTTGCCAAACCTCATAACCATAGAATGCAGCTATGGCGAGAAGAATCTGAATGGATTTAAGCATAGCAACTGATGAAAAAGTTTCATCATAGTCTATACCCTGTGTTTGCGTGAAACCTTTTGCAATCAGTCTTACCTTAAAGGCATGCACATTGCCATCCATGTCTATTTTCTTTTTGAAAATTCATTTGCACCCAATAGTCTTTAAACCATCAGGCAGATCAATCAAAGTCCATACTTGATTATCATACATGGATTACATCTCTAACTTTATGACTTCTAGCCATTTATCATAGTTAGGGCTATTCATGGCCTCTTGGTAGGATGTTCGCTTATTTTGATCGACAATCATCACATCATTATTATCAGTTAAGAGAAATCCATATTTCTTAGGGCTCTGACATGACCTACCAAACCTCCTCGGGCCTTGTGCTACTTGTGTAGGCTAAACAACTACTTGTTGATCTAGTTGAAATTCCACAGATGGTTCAATGCTATTTTGTGGTTCTTGAATTTCATCAAGTTGAACTTTACTCCCACTGGTTCCTTTAGAAATGAATTCTCTTTCTAAAAGACACCATTTCGAGCAACAAACACTTTATTCTCAAAAGCATTATAGAAGTAATATCCTTTATTTCTTTAGGATATCCCACAAAAAGGCATGTGTCTAATTTGGGTGCCCATTTATCTAAATTTTGACGCTTCACATAAGTCTCACATCCCCAAATCTTAAGAAAAGACAAACTAGGTGACTTCTCAGTCCACATCTCATATGGTGTCTTTTGAACTACCTTTGATGAAACTCTGTTCAGTATGAACGCAACAGTTTCCAAAGCATACCCCCAAAAGGATATTGGAAAATCTGACTGACTCTTCATAATCGAACCATATCCAATAAAGTTTGATTTCTTCTTTCAGACACACCATTCCATTGTGGTGTTCATGGTGGAGTTAATTGTGATACTATCCCACAATCTCTATGATGATCAATGAAATCTTAGTTTAAGTATTCACCACCCAGATTTAAACTTCTTTGTATTAACATTATATATGGACTTTTCGTTTGTGTTTTCAATGTTTAAAACATAAAGACCATTCGTTCGTGGAGCATATCCATAGAAAATATTAGCACAATAAATAGAGCATTTATTATTCCTAATAATAAACTCAAAACCTTCCTTGTCCAAACAAGAAATAGAAATAATATTCCTACTCATAGCAGGTGCATAATAACAATTTTCTAAACTTAAAACAAGTCCACCAGGCAAAGTCAACTCATATGTTCCTACAGCTAAAGTAGCAAGTCTTGCTCTATTTTCAACTCGTAGGTCCACTTTGCCTTTAGCCAAGATTCTACTCCTCTTAAGACCCTACACATTAGTACAAATGTGAGATCCAAATCCGGTATCTAATTTGCCTTTTAGAATAAGAGAACGCCTTTTCTCATCTAATTTGGCCAGAAACCCTAAAATAGATATATATATATTGACTTCGAGATAGAGTCAGATTTTAATTAGGGTAACTGTAATTCAAATATGATTCATAGAATCTAGATAATGTCAAATTTAATGAACCTAGACATATCTCGTACATCGAATCTAGACATTATCAGGTTCATTGAACCTAGACACATTAAACTCAAAATTTGTTTTTGGTCTGTTCTAAGTGTGCAACCCTATAGGTTCACATAACGTTGGTAGTAGGCTTAAAATTTTGTTTTTGGCTCACAAATCATAAGCGGCCTCTAGCAAGACATTATGATTACCTAAGTTATGTGAATGTCAAAAATCTGACATAACCTAATCCACAATAAGTATTAAAGTCCTTTTGTCACTAGATAGCTTGATTGAACATAAGGCATAGTTTATGTCATCTTTATACTATTCAACCATATTATTTCTTGATCTTAAGTAGACTGATATTAATAACCCTTATCAATTTATTCCTATATGGCCATATATTCTTCTTTAGTCTAACTTATCGAGGGGCCATAGATATCTTTCTCATAATAAATGAGGGACAAATTCCTTCTTAATCACTCACATTCCTCACATGATTCACTTTATATCCAACAATAATCTATTCCATCATCCAGTTAAAGATAATATTAGAATGTGTCAAAATATCAAACTTGTCATGTAGGAAATAATGGTTATTTCAGGTCAGAGGACTAGGATAATACTATTGTGATGAGAATCACTTATGATAATTACCCATCTAGTATTCTCATAGTGGGTCGATCCAATACATCATTTCTTAAATATCTATCTATGTGTTGGTATCTCATACACATGATTAGTAAAGCATAATCATCAGTAAAACTTCATACTAGTCTTCATTCATTATTATCCCAATAATAATGACCTACTAGGGATAAAATATAATAGAATTCAATTTTCACCTAAGAGTTTTACTATTAAGTCATATACTTGATGACCTTAGGCAGAATTAACTATTCATAGAATTAGAATCAAAGACAATAATGAAAATGCCTCTTTATTAATAAAATGTAAATGTAACGAAGTCAAATGTGGTCATTAATTATTGGCCTAGGGCACATCACTAACAAAAGTCACAAGTCAAGACAATGGGCCCAATATCTATCTCAAGATCAAGATACAACACAAATAATTGTGTAAAATGAATTGATTTGCTGGGACAAAATTATTAATCTAAATCAATTCACTTTATGTCTTGATCCAACACATTGTCGCCTATGATTATGTGCTAATGTTTGTATTAGCGAAGTCCACCTTCAATCGTCAAGACAAAACATCTTCCATTAGGGATATTGACAACATAACAATCTTTGCATGAATAAAGCGCCTAACTTTATTCCCTCGATTGTGGATCTTATGATTTAGACCTACAACCTTAAGAATTATGTCTTTCGCATAATCTGTTCAGCATATGGCCAATTCTTAAAGGTTTAGTTTGACAGTCTTAGACTTTTGTTTGCTTAACACACATTCGACGAATATGAACTTTAAGAGTTCAAGATTTGACATATAAATAATAAATAAATTCTTTATTGATAAAAATGTCCCTAAAAACATATTACATTTTTAATCATTGGGGCATACATGTCCAACATTTAGATGGTAAGTTTTCCAATGGTGAGATAATGGAACGTAAGAAAAAAATAATTAGAAAGGTAAGATAGAAATTATCCTTAAGTCGATTATGGATATCCTATGGGGATACGATACATGATAATATGTCATGGAGACTTAGCTTTATGAGCTTTGTAATTTTATATAGTACGAGAGTGCAGCTTTAAGCTTTTAACGAAGTAGCGTTAGAGTTTATAATTATAAAACATATTTATGGGATATTGGTTTCATAATTATTGAGAGCTTGAACTATATAGGTCTATCAAGTCTCTGTTGCTAGCTCATAATAAATCCTGTAATGATAGGGCGTGCTTTTCCAATAAATTGATAACTTATGTTAAATTATTAGATTAGCTAAAATTCAATAGGATCAAATAATTCATGTCTATTTATTAGTTGAATTAATTTTGTGAAAATTAATTCAAGATAGGCTTGTTTTATTATACAAAATTTTTATTTTCCTAGAGATTATCTAAATATGGTTGTTTTAATTAGATAACTTCTCTATTGGGATTTGACTTAAAACTAAGTCTTTATCCAAAGAATCTCAGGTGGAAAATAAAAGATTTACAAGGATTGTTTATCATAAGTTTGGCAGGTCAATTAGTTAGTTTGGCCTATCGATGAAGCAACTTCAACAAGCCAATCTGTTAGTTCGGCCTACCGATCTAACACTAATCTAATCATGTATTTTAACGTGATTTTTCAGATATTGATCCAGATTCAAATTTTTGAGGCCTTATCTAATAAAAACTAACCCTTGAGTCCAACCTCTAGAATTAGGAAGTCAGACTTCATAGTTATTTAGATTAATTGAGAAATCAAGAGTGAGCACTCTAGTCTACGAGTCTCTGAAACTCCCTAAAGAGCTATAGTTCACAAATCATGAATGCTAGTTCTGGGTTTTCTCAATTGGTTGGAAGGAGAGTCACCAGGAAAGAGTTTAACGACATGCACCCATATGCACTCCGATCGTGGATAGAGAATAACAAAGAAGACTAGTTGGTTGAGGCTCTTCTAGAATGTTCTTCTCTTTATAGATTGTAGGAGCTCTCCGACATACAACGTTAGTAAGTTCTTGTTAATTTATGCATATAGCATGTCAAACTTATGTTTTGAAAAATACTCTGATTAAAAAAATTTTAAATTTTCATTGCGTACTATTTTTCCAACATTTCCTAAGTTAGAAGCTTTAGAAAATTGGCCTAGTTTGTCTCTATGTCAAAGCATTAACTGTAAATGTTTCTCTTTCTTTAATTTTTTTTAATTCACAAAGGAAAGATAAGATGCTAAGCTTTTTTATTTTTATTTTGAGAGAATAAAGTAGTGAATGAAAAGCATTCGCCTTATTTATTTTATAGGTCTTGAAAATTATATACTTTAAAGATGTTGCCAAGAAAGATTGGTGGGGTGAAGACTCCTTAAAGACTAATCTTTTAGTTAGAACAACGTTCCCAAAATCACTGGTGTTAGGAGAATCTCCAAAATTATTAGTTAGAGGAAAGGTTTTCAAGTCAGTACTTGTCTTTAGACAAAACTTCCTCAAAGAATAAAACCACAATTGATTTTATGAAAACCCTAGCTCTAAAGTTTTATGAAGTTTTATTTATGAGTTTGAGACCTGAATCTAAACCTAAAACTCACAAACAACAATACTATACAAACTATATTGAAAAATATTTTTTTACTGTTTAGATTTTTTATTTATTTTTTTATATTTTTGCATATATTTTAATTTTTTTGAATTTTTTTAACAATTGACACACTAATTGAAACAAACAAATATTTAAAATAATTTACAATGGATGTAGATAGATTACTTAATTGTTTTCCCGCTTAATTTAGCAATCTGACAAAACAACGGCACCTTTTCAACAAAGACACCAAATTTTTGTTGTGTCACCCAAAATGTTTCTTGAAATGTGGACATATGTTCTATAGAAAGATTATTGTATCCACAAGGAAGTGGGCTTTTAAAAGATTGAAAATTTAATGCTTGAAAAGGCAAAGGAGATTTTAATAAGATTTTAGAAAAAAATATATTTTTAACAATTATAAATAAGATTTTAAAATATAAAATTACAACATTGAAGCTTCGAAAATCCCTTGAATGTTTTATAACTGTTATGGAGTTTCAACTATAAATAAATTATCTAAAGTATTTGATTTATTATATCTTTTCTTATTAATTGGAAACACTTTTACCAACTTTATACGTCAACCTAAAGTGACAATATAGCAAGCTACAATGTAGTAAGGTTTTCCTATAAAAATTAGCAAAATAATCATCTCTCACTAATAATTTGGTGCACTAATTATAAAAATTATAACCGTTATTACTACAAGTATAATTAACATAATTTAAAGATAGAAAAGATAATAACAAATCAAAATTATGATATTTAAATGGAAAAATTTTTTATAATAAGTCATATTGCAGTAAAAGACATTCCATAAAATTAAACATTATTTCATTATTATTAATATTAATTATGCAATACAATTAAATTATATAAAGAAGGCATGACAAAATTTAAGTAAAAATTGACAGTATAACAACACTAACAAAATTATTAAAAACTTGAAAAATATAATTTGTTCCATAAAAAATAAACATTACAAAGCAGATATAGTGCTAAAATCTATACTAGAGTATTATATATACATGATCATCTCTCTGCCTCACCAGACTCTGTATACCAATTTAGACATTATTTTAATATTAAAAGTGGGGTCAAAGGAGTACCCTAACAACATCTTCTCCGTAAATGTAGTAGTACGCTACTAAGCTAGAAGCTTAACAATTGAAAGAAAAAACAAAGAAAAGGGGAAGAAAGCCATAAATGGCTGTGAAAATGCTTAGGGGGTATATATAGGTAGGATTTTTACTATTCATATATTTTTATTACTTTTTTAATATATTTATTTTATTTTTTGCTTTTTCTTCAGCTTGGGTTGCATCCAAATCAGATGAAATTAAGAGAATAAACCACTCTTCGTGCTAATCTGCATTCTTTAGTATATGAGTTTTAGTTCAATATTGTGTGTGACATGGTGTTGACTATACGTGTATGGGGCGATTTGAGGCATTGAAAGCATGATCCAACATATAAGAGATGCAGATCAAAGAAATAAGACCAGGTGGACCAACTAGGACCACAATCATGGACTGTTATATCAATCTTAGTATGCTTGCATGGCTGAGAAAGCAATTACATGTGGAGCTACCCATAGATGATATAGGGGTGCCATTTAAAGAATGGTCACAAACAAATCAATCTATATAACTTTTACACAAAGATACCTATTTAAATGTAGAGGTATCTCTTCATTCATAAAGATGTCTATTTATGCATCAATATATCTATTAGACCAGATGTGTCCATTATCAATAGATATTTAGGTTTGCATGAAGCATACAACCAATACTGGTTTGAAACAACTCAAAAGACACAAAATATAAATGCATATTAGCTCGAGAGAGCACTACCTTTTCGGAGCCACGACACTAGGCTCTCTAAAACAATTTTTGCAAATAGTAACCTAATGGGTATTGAGATGCTACCAATTGGGTGTCGTGGCACAACACTAGTGCCTAGGCGCTTTGAGCATAGCATCTAAGTGCTACCCTTTATGTCCAAAAAATACCGATTGAATTTCTTAGCACTGTAGCTCCAATTTTGAGCATCGTAGCACTACGTGCTGATGCTAAATACATATAAAAAGGTGTGTTTACATATTCTTTAATGTGTCTAATGATCTTATAGCATATAAGAGATATATTACAATCTCTTTAACAATCCTTCACTAGATTGTATTTTTTTTGAGATTAAACATTGATAAACTCATGCATACAAGAAGGTATCTTCTGATTTTAAGCTTCAATTCGTGAATACACTTCAAAATATTCTCAAGACAATAGTATGCTTTGCATTGAACTTTGTCTCTTAAGCAAATACTGGAAATATATCACATATGAGATATCCTTGAATTCAAATTTTGTTCTAATCATTTTGCACTATTTTAGCCTTGTGCACTATCTTAGATTCATGAACATTTATAAGATTAAACCACAGTCTTGTTAGAAATGGCACCATTTCCTATGTTCACTTAGTTGAAGTTTCAAATCATGTCTCTAGCTACTTTGAGACTTGAACTTTATTAAGAGCATAAATTGAACCATATAGCTATTTTGCACTAAACATCTTGGAAGGGACAAATAAATTCTTGGTGCTAACCCAATCACATAACAGCGACTTGTTCTTACCCATTTAACTATAAAATAATGGTACAAATATTACATAGTTTCTTTACTATCTCTAGAGACTCTACATAAAAGGTTATAGTCACATTCTAGTAGTGGTGACCTTGACTCGGTCTCTAGAAAGACCTTTTGCAAAGGGATCCAGTTGGTTTTTATTAATCTTAACGTAAACAATATTAATAACACTATCAGTTATTAGTTGTTTCATATATTCATGTCTCAAGCTAATATATCTAGAATTTTCCTTATAAACTTTGTTATAAGCTCTAGATAATATAGCTTCACTATTGTAGTACAAAAAAATAGATGGCATCGGTTGTGGCCACAACTCAATATCAAACAATAAATTTTTTATCCATTCTACTTCTTTGCCTACAACGGCAAGTGCTATAAACTCACTTGTTATTATTGAGCGAGTTACACATGTTTGTTTCTTAGAAGCCCAAGATATGGCTCCTCCTATAAATCCAAATAGATATGGAATTATTATCAGTTTATTTGTTATCCAACTCTCATTTAAGTATCCATCTAGTACGGCAGGATAATCATTATAAAATGAACCTAAAGTAATGGTCTTTTTAAGATAATCAAGTATCCTTCCAATTGCTTTCCAATGTTCAACACTAGGGTTACTAGTAAATCATAACATTTTGCATGTAGCAAATACAATATCGGGTCTTGGACAATGCATAGCATACATCAAGCTACCAATCACACTAGCAAACTCTAGTTGTCTTACAGTTCGGCCTTCATTATCTAGTATTTTAATACTAGAATTATATAGGATATTAACTTCTTTAAATTTTAAATAATTGAATTTAAAAAGCACCTTCTCAATATAATGAGATTGACACAATGAGTAACCCTCACTATGCTTCCTCACTTTCACACCTAAGATAATATCTACCACACCAAGATTTTTCATCTTAAATTGTGAAGTAAGATACTTCTTAGTACCATTCACTCTTTGCAAATTTGTTCTAAAGATAAGCAAGTTATCAACATACAAACATATAATTACACCAAAATCATTTGTAGCTTTAGAATAAATACATTTATCCGCATTATTATTCTTAAAACCACAAGGCAGAATACCTAAATCAAATTTCTCATGCCATTGTTTTGCTGATTGTTTTAATCTATAAAGCGACTTGACTAATTTGAAAATCCTATTTTCATTTTCATGCAATATGAACCCCTCGTATTGTTTCACATGGATTTTTTCATGAAGATCACCATTTAAAAAAACTGTTTTTACATCCATTTGGTGCACATGCAAATTGGAAGCAGTTGCAAATAGCGCTCTAATAGATGTCAACCTAGCTACAGGAGCATATGTATCAAATTATTATATACCATGCTTTTGTTTAAAGCCTTTGGCTACCAATCTAGCCTTGAATGTCTGTATAGACCCATTGGTGTTGCACTTTCTTCTAAACAACTACTTGTTGCATATTGGTTTAGATCTTGGAGGGAGATCAACCAAAGCACAAGTTTCATTAGACATTATTGAATCCATTTCAACATTTATAGCCTCTCTCCCAAAGAAGGCATCTCTAGATGACATGGCCTCACTAAACGTCTTTGGATCTTCTTCAACATATAATAACAATGGTATTTTATTAAGTACACCATTTTTATCTCCTTCAACTAAAATGTTCAGGGCTTGAGATGAAATAAAATTCGGTGCTAAACTCTTTTCTTTTCTTTGACGTTGACTTCTTCTCGATAAAGATGTCAGAGACTCTTTCCTTTTATTAGTGGAGGTACCAAGAGCACAGTCGTATAGTTGATTAATATTAGACTCCAATTTAGTTGTAGAATTAATAATAAATTTATTTTCAATGAATTCGACATCTCTTGATTCCATTATTACATTAGAATTTAGATTTAACGATCTATATGTCTTGAAATTTTCAGCATATCTAACAAAAACACTTTTAATACCTCTTAAACCTAACTTTGATGTTTTAGGATCATGCAATTTTCAGAAAGTTAAACAGCCCACACTTTTAAATACATCAAATTTGATTGTCTTCCTTTTTATATTTCATATAGAAAGACATGTGTTTTCATAGATGTTATTATATTATGAACGTGATATGCAGTAAGTAAAGCTTTCTCCATAAGTTATTAAGCAACTTCACATTAAATAGCATATAGTTAATCATGTCAGTAAAAATCCTATTCTTTCTTTTAACCAAACCATTTTATTGAGGAGTAAAAGGGGTTAACTTTTGGTGAATAATGCCATGCTCTTCGCAAAAGGCATCAAACTTATTCGAAAGTATTTACCACATCTATCACTTCAAACCATTTTTATTTTTTTATCTTTTTGGTTCTCAACTTCAGTCTTTAAAAGTTTGAACTTATCTATGACTTTATCTTTTGCTCTAATTAAGTACACATATATGCATTTAGAACAATCATCAATGAAAGTGATAACATATCTTCTTCCTCTTCTTGTTAAAATTCTATTATACTTACAAATATCAGATGACTTAAATCAAATATTTGATAATTCCTTTTGGCTTTAAGAAAGGGTTTTTTGTTCATTTTTCTTGTATGCTTATCTCATACTTTTTTTTTCATCTTTGCAATTAACCAATCCATGTTTAGACAATTATTTTAAAGATCTAAAATTTAAATGTGCTAAACGAACATGCGAAATATCAAAAGACTCAACAATATAAATGGAATTCATCACTTTGTTATGAAGACTAAGTTTGTACATGCTATCAAAGGAATAACACTTTTCCCACAAATGACCTATTCTTATAAATAATACAAGTATTACCCTCAAGTAAAATAAGACCATTCTTACACATAAGATTAGCAGATACAAGATTCTTTCTAATTTTTGAAACATGTAAGACATTATTTAAAGTCACTTTTTTTCTTGAAAGTAAAGTTGATCTTCAGCACTTCTTTCCTGGCAACCACCGCTGCGTCATAGTTCCTCATGCAATCCATTTGTCCTTCTTTCTTTACTGCATATGATAGGAACAAATTCTTGTCATTGCAAACATGAATGGTAGCACCGGAGTCAAGCCATAAATCGAAGGACTTCATTACAACCATGTTGGTTTCGATAATCATGCCAATTTACATCTCGAAGACCATAGCACATATAGCTTCTGATTTCTCTTTGACAACATTGGCTTTGTTGGAGTTTATTTCTTTCTTTTTCTTCTTGTACCTATAGTCGCTTTATATATGTCCCTTTTTCCTTGTAAAAAAAAAAAACTTTTGATAAACTTTTTTGAGTCATTACCAGACCTTTTGTGTTCTTGTCATTGTTATAGTTCTTTTGAAACTTATTAGTTTTAGCCACATTAACTTTATAAGAGTCCAAAAGTTTTCCCTTAGAATCACGAGACTTGGTCTCCTTTTTAATGCTTAAGTGCTTTTACAACTCCTCTAAAGTTATGTCATCCCTCCTATGGAGGAGTTTCTTTTTATAACCATTCTAAGATTGGAGTAATTTAGCAATAATAACCCCCACTAGAAATGATTCAAAAATCTTAACCTTCAACTCTTTGAGTTTTGTAACAATGGCTTGCAAATCATGAATTTGATCCAGAACAGACTTGGTGTCAACGATAGCAAATTTTAAAAATTTCAATATGAGGAATTTATCTATACCTTCTTTTTTAGTTTTGTATTTATATTCAAGAGTGTTCCATATCTCCACTGTAGACTCCATGTTATGGTAGAGATCATAGAGAAGATCGAAGAGGTTGTTGAGAATGTGTCCTCAACACATGACTTCATCATCTTCTCTTTTCTTCTTAGCAACCTTCACTTCCTCGAAATCATCCTCCTTCAGTTCTGGGAGTGGCTTTATCTTAGGATCAAGGACATAAGCTATTTTGAGGATAGTGAGAAGGAAGAACAACTTCCTCTTCCAAAGAGTGAAGTTGATACCATCAAAATGATCGAGTTGCATGTTATAATTGAGAAAAGATGCCATATTCTTGTCAACCTCCATTGCAGTAAAATGAAACCTTTAAGATTGTTGGAGAATTTTATGAGTAAGAAGAGAATAAAGGCTATGGATTTCTAGAAAATGAGAAAGCGTTTTAGGCATGTATGAACACTTTCCTTAAAGGTTTTATTTGCCCTCACTTCTCAAAGGTTGCTAACGAGTTTTATGGCAAATTATCCCCAACATACAATAAACTCTTGAACATAATATCTAGCAACAATATTGTGTTCTAAAATAAGAAATGAAATCTATAACAATTCTAGAATTTATGAAAAGACAAGGTGCCATTTAAAGAATGGTCACAACTGAATCAATCTGTACAATCTTTTCACTAAGGTACCTCTTTAAATGTAAAGGTATCTCTTCATTTGTAAATGTGTATATTGTATATCAATACATCTATTATAACGGATGTGTTTGTTGCTAATAAATGTTTAGGTTTGTATGAAAGCATACAACAAATAAATACACTAGTTCGAAACAACTCAAAAGATACAAAATATTAACACCTATTAGCTTGAAGGAGCGCCACAACGTCACCTTTCTAGAGCCATGATGCTAGACTCTCTAGAACAATTTTCGCAAGTGGTAACCTAACAAGCGCAACGGCACTAGTCTGGCAGGTGCTTTGAGCATAGCACCTAGGCACTACCCTTTCTGTCCAAAGAATGCTGATTGCATTTTTTAGTACTGTAGTCTACGTGCTGATGCTAAATATGCATAAAAGGTGTATTTACATATTCTTTAATGTGTCTAATAATCTTAGGACATGTTTGGCATACCATATTGTATTGTATTGTATTACATTGTATTGTATTTTATTGTATTATATATAAAAAATATAATACAATACAATATGATGTGTCAAACAAGCCCTTATAACATATGAGAAACATACTACAATCTCTCTTACAAGCTAAACTACAAGAATATGGTATTCTTACAGAGATTTTCTTTATGATGTTATATGTAATTTCTCCAAAATATTGAATGGTTAAACTAGTTAATGATCAAAAATAGTTTATCTGATAAAAAATATCCTCTGTCGTCACGTGTTCTCAACCCCAAGTTATTTTTAGAGCAAAAAAAAAAAAATCTCAACAATAATTAAGGGGAGAGAAATCTCTTCTATCGTTGTACATATTCCATTTGAGACCTAGAACTTAAGCAGTGGTCCTTAGTCTGCTAGATTTTTAGTGCCTTCAATTTGATCGGGGTCCTTCAACTGATAAATAAAAGTTCCGAGACAACAAAAGTTGAAGAATGTGTACCCTTTATTAAAACTGAAGAGAATTAAAATTTTTAAAACAGAAAGTCCTATGCATAAATGTCTATAGACATAATATAACTAGTTTAATATTTTCAAGCCATGTAATTTATTATTTGCGCTCCTAGAAATGCTGAAAACACACACATATATTGTTAATAAAAAAAAAAAACCGAAGAATACACACCTATATAATTTGTTTGTTTGTGTGTGAATACACACCAGTGGAAGCCATCTTTTTGTGTACTCCAAAGGGAACTTGTGACGAAAAACAAAGCACGTTGTTTTAACCCCAAAAATTTAATGGACATTATTCAAGCCACAGAATTCTTTCAATACGACTGATTAGATGATGGCGATTAGCCCACCATAGACTAGACTGCATCTGCACTGTTTTAGGTAGCCATACTATTATGTGTGGTTGGGTTTCAATTGAAGTGGGGGTGTCTTTTCGAATGGTTCCTGTCTTAGCTAGAGAATAAATTCAAAAATGTCATTATCTTGATCAAGATAAATTCCAACACATGTTACCCCATTGGCTGCATCTTCTTGACCGCGCAGAAAACATTGATTAGTTTGTCTACATTAATATATAAAGTCCCATTTGGTTTATTCTTTTGCAACAACTTGACAGTATTTCAAGTTTTTAACCACTTGAAAGCACTGTTTCTTTTACACATTGGCCCCATATCTTTGTAGGTCTAGCTAGCTAACCCACAACAAACCATTAGTCAGCAAGATGTGAAGCATTTCAACTTACAATGACCAAGGCTTTATGCATATGTATCAGTATCTCTCATACAACTAAACATGATCTCCAGAAGATTGTAGAAAATCCTAACGCACATGGAGCATATCAGATAAAGCGGCTGGGAAATATCAGTAAATAGATAGCTCTTATAGCACAGTGAGATTTATGATTCATTTAAACATTACCCTGAAGTGTACTATAGCACCATATACATATATATATATATATATATATATAGTTCTGGCAGGATTGAATCAATCCTAATACTATGACTGATAAATATATATCAGTAGTATTAAATTGTATCCTCTTTAATATATACACATATATATATATATATATATAGAGTTGACGTGTGATTTAGAAACATTCGCTACATCAGGTATATACATTGAGTATAATCAGGATATTTACTTAATTCTAATCCAAATTCTATGATAGTAACTCAACGATGAGTTGTCATCTTTTAATTAATCAATAGATACAATATTTTCACATTAATTGACATGGAAACTCTTTACGCCTAAAAAAAAGAGTGAGAATTCATATATTCGTTCGTGTAAATGGAGAGGACAATTGAATTCAAGAATGCTTACATTCTAATTAGGCCGGCAGGCACTTAGTTTGTCATACAAGGCCAAGCAACTCACTCAAATATTATTAGAAATGAAAAATAAAAAATTACAAATTCCAAATTATCTAGATTATCGAATCAAAAAGCAAAAACTATAGAAGTAAAAGAACCGCAACGTGAAGTGAGAAAAGATAGGGATCCAATTGAAATCAAAACAAAAAAAAATTATAATGGAGAAAGACATGGCGAACAAATAGTATCATCTACTCGTACCGTAGGTTTACCAAACCGTAAAACAAGTAATGAGAAGTGAAAAGAAAAGAATTAAGCAATAGAAATTAAAATCATTTATTCCTTTTTTAGTGTTTACTACTTATTTAATGGTGTAATTGAAAACGATTAATTGCCTTTTTAGAGTTTTCTAAACTTAAGAATGGTAATCTTTTCAATATATAATTACTAAAATTTCTTTTTTACATAATTAAACAATCAATGAATTATAACATATTTAGACCCCTAAATAAATTTCACATTATTTCATTTGATCAGGAATCAATATAGTAACGAAGCCAACTAAGGCTGAGTCCCCCGGGTGCAGTTGTTCCACTTATTTAATTTTAAAAAATATTGTTTTACGCTACTTTTTTGTTTAATGTTTAGCCGCTGAACTTTTTTTTATTTATTTCATATGCCACTCATAATACTTTAAACTTTTCCTTTACACCTTTAATTTGAGCTAAAATTTATTAATTTGTCTCCCAAAAGTTTGAAATTTTAAAATTCATACGTAGTATTTTGAAAAGTTTTATTCACACGCTTGATATAATACTACATATATATATATATATATATATATATATATATATACACACACACACTTAAATCCATTATTTAAATTTAAGAGCTCAAATAAACAAAAACTTAGATACAAAACTACGAAAGTCTTATATTTAGAGAAAAGAAAAAAAAGACATATACAAATCAATGAAAAAAAAGGGAAAAATAGTAATAAGAAAGAAGGTGCATGAGATTTAAATTTATTATACTATTAATTTATTATACAATTTTCACTCTAGTGAAGCCCCTTGATCAAATTTTTGGCTTCATCACTTAATCAATAACAAAAGGAAAAGGTCAACATTTCTTTTCCCTATTCTTCATCTTGTGTGCGGCCCCCAAATTCCTCAAAGTAATTATATGTTGGGTTTGGTGCCCTAAAAGCTGTGACATTGTACATATTGTTAATAAATAAATAAAGTGGCATTTATTATTATTTTGGTTGATTATATGTGTTATGAATACATTTATAAACATCAAAAAAATTCCATGATTATTTATGTAACTATAAATTTAGCATATAAGTGTTATATGCTTAGGGATAAAATTTATAGATAATAATCTAAATAGTCCGTAACAATTAATTAAAGTTTAGGATCTTTAATGTTACATTACAAGTACGGTCCAATCTCATTTAGAATGAAATAGTCATTATTTGAACTATTAATGTAGAGACATTGGATTGGAGGTACTTTATACAATGAGATTATATAGCACTGGAGTAGATAAATTATGAATCTCTAATAATCATCCGTTACAAATAGAGTATTCAAATTTATCACTATGATGATCATATATTTGACAGTCTTAATCCTGAGTATTTATTAGACTCCTATTTATGACATTATGTTTTTTGACTTGCATGGTAAGATTTGTGTAAGCACAGATCATAACTTAGTATCTTGGAAATATAATGTAATAAGTGGCTGGGAATAATATTATACAGATATAGAATTCATTCCTTCCCTATGGAAGTTGGAAAAATAGTTCTCTTGAGTGATAATTCAATGTTTGAATAGTAGAGCGGTCGTTCATAAAAAGATTATGAATTAATTGTTCATTATAGAATTATTGGAACTCAAGGATAAAGATATAATAAGAGAGATAAACGAAAATTGAACCTAGCTATTATTATGAACTATTTATGGAGGACTGACTTATATGTAATGGTTACATCAATAGACAATTCACTAATTTTCTTTGAGTAATTTCACTATAACCTCAAGAGTTCAGTTTCAGGTTTTTAGTGGAGTAACACTGAAACTAATAAATTTGACACATTAATTAAAGAGTTTGATTAATTGTCAAATTTATTGGAGCTTGGGTTATAGGTCTATAGGTCCCCATTATCACCTTTGTAACACTATAATGGATTTTTGCATAGAATGAATTATATATATTTTAGTTTGGAATTATTGAATTCTGAATTAATTATTTCACACTTGCATTATTAATGTGACACAGAAAAATGTTCTCTGTGACATATAATGTAATGTGATAAATGTTGTCACATTTAACTGAGCATTAGTTAATTAATTGATTGATTAATTCTTAAATAAATGTGATTTATTTTTGAATAAAGATATATATATATATA
>CAMOHE010050541.1:0-32483 GCA_946598075.1 Artocarpus hirsutus | reverse complement strand
AATATAATATAATATTATAATATAAGTTAAAATAATTATAATATATAATTACTTATATATAACAAAATATTTACTTCCATAACAAAAAAATATTAATTTTCACATTATTTTCTTGGGCATTTTATATTATCCATTTACTTAATGCCATTATAATAAAAATACTATATATGCAATTATTATAGCATCGTAAATGTTATAAAAATAAGAAAATATGCAACAATATTCATGTCATCATCAAGAATATAACTGTAGGCATACATAACCCTAAAGCATTATAAAGATTATGAATTTTGAGCAAGTTGAAACCCATAAAAAAAATAATAATAAATACTTTAAGCTTATCATCACTTTTGACATGAACATCCTGAGCACATCGATCCCACAAGGCCGTCACCTGCGACATTACTAAATAAGTTAATTTACTTAACATAAATAATAATAGCACTAAAATATCACATTCTAACGTTAAATTAACATAAGTGTCCATAGAAGAAAGCAGCGGACGTTACACTTGTAACCTATAAATACCCCTTCATTCAATGAGCAATAAATGGCTAATGAATAGAAGAGAAATTTGACATCATTCTACATTGTTCTTCTCAAGCACTCGTTTCACACACATTCTCTTGAGCCAAAATTGTTTCATACTCTTATTGAGAATTACTGACACCTCCAAAAACATACCAAATTTGTATTATATCTCTTTTGTTTTGAAGTGTATATCTTGTGAGTGTATCAAAGTTACAACCACGTTTTTCTACATAGTTGGCTTTCCAAAGCCTTGTAAATTTGGGGAATTCTTGGTTAGACAATCTTCAGGAAAATTCACTTTGTAAGAAGGTATGGTGAGCCTCAGGTTGAGCAAGTCACCGGTACTATAAAGGAGTGATCATGCTGAAAAGACAATTGAATAGTGCAAGAGGTTAAGCAAAGGAGTTTTACTTGGTGACAGTAGACATAGGCATATTTGTCGAACCACTATAAATAGTATTTATATTTCTTCTCCTTACTCTTTACTTAATTACTATTTAATTGTTGCTTAGTTGTGCTTATATTTCCTTATTCACATATTTACTTCTTAAGCTTTTTACTCTAGAAAATTTTCAATAATTGTAAAAGTTTTCGAAAACCCAATTCACCCCCCTCTTGGGTAGTTATTCTTGGGCTAACAAAATTGAGTTTGAATTAACTTTTGCTATAGTATTTTTTCTCATAAAATTTGAATTAAAAGTTTGTTAGAACTACAAATTCCATAAAATAAGCTTTAGGGTCAATCAAAATAAACAACTCTCATAAAATTTGAATTAAAAGTTAGATGAAACTACAAAATATGGAGTTCCAACCACGTTCTCAAATTCCATAAAATAGGCTTTAGGGTCAATCAAAATAAACAATTTCATTTGGTGAATTCACAATCTCATCACCACCATAGGCAGACACTGTTTTACATCCGGGCAATTATGTTACAATAATTGGGTTCGTTTTGTGTCTAATGATCCCAAGTAGTTCTAGACGCTCTAACCATCTGTGCGTTTGTACGTGTCCCTCTTGAATGCAAAATTTTCCTTTCCCTATAAGCTACCTGCTATTTTTTTTTTTTTTTTTCCTTTGGACCACTTACAAAAGATCCTGTAAAGAAGTGTAAATGCAAATGTGATCGATTCTGGTTTTATTTGTTAAGTATTTTTCTTCTTGCCCTTTGGTTATTTGTTCTTTGTGAAAAGACATTGGCTGCATGTTCTTTTAGTTAAAGTATAAATAGGATAATATATATATATATATATATATATATATATGTCAATGGTTATTATCTTTTTGAGCTTTTTGTATTTTAGTTGACAAAGATCATAATGATAACGTGTTTGAACATGTGTTTTTGTTGCTATTCTTTTGGTGTTCCTCTTTGAAGTGTTTCTTTTTAAAAATTTAATATCAATGTTAATTTTGTAATTTTGTTTTCCATAGATCGTTTATGCGGAAAATGAAATCATTGAGCTTAGCAACAATGATGATGCAACCGTATGGACTCAAAAGCATGAGGAGATTTTCGTCAATCTTATGGAGGAAGGGGTTCTTAAAGAAAATAAGTGCACCACAACTTTTACGAAACTCGCATGGAAACGTGTTCGAGAAGAACCATTTGCACAAGCCAAAAGGAACTGTAGTTAGATGCAAGTACGAAACAAGTTCAATATGTTAATGTTGGATCTAAATCCAACATATGGGATAATACATAAAATAAATGTGAATTAAAGGCTATCAGATAAGGTTGCCCAATTAAAGATGGTCAATTTCGGTTTTGGGCTTTTAATGCATTATTAAGTGTGAGCCTCCTATGTATGGAGACCAAAAATATAATTACTAATTTTATGATCGGCTAAATTGGTAATTAAGGATAATTGCTAGGGTTTAGCAATTATATAAAAAGTTTATGGTCCCTAAGTCAGTATATACGTTATTTTTCTGTTCCCCATCTACAGAGAAATTACAAAGCACTCTCTAAAGGAGGATTTACGTACCAGACTTGGAAGATCCTCAACCAACAAACTCAAGAATCACATTCAATCAATGGATTCATGTTAGCTTCCGCATTTTATTAATATTATTGATGATTTGACATGAATGATATTGGGTGATGATGGTTTTCATCACAATTTTGTTCTAACAAGTAGTATCTAGAGCCTCTTCATGTTGAATCATTGGGAATCAATAATTTTCTATATGTGCTTCTTATTAAAAATTCTCAAATTTAACAATCTATGGTTTCTTTAAAATTGTTGAATTTGAGAACAATTGTTTTGAAACTTTGGTTGAATTATTTAAAGAATACATTATTGTATTCACAAATATATAGATTCAGGCCTTGAATTTAGATTAAGAATTGAATACACAGAAGTTCATATGGTTTTGGATTCATTATACATAAACAATTTTTTTTCTTTTCTATCTATTTACGGCTCTGTTGCCGAAGAAGAAGAAAAAAATCGTTATATAGTGTATTCAAGAGTGCTTGTTTATATATATATATACATAAAATTTGGGTTTTATGGTTTGGTAAAACGGGAAGACTAGCGGCAACCTTACTGCCGCTGGCTGCGCTGGAAAGACGAAGCTGCAACCTCTAGCCATGGCGCAGGAAGAAAAGTGGCGGCCATTGGGCCCAATTGGGCCTGTGACTGGAATGGATGCTTTACATGGGCCAATCTTTGGCCCGTGACCAGTAAAGTCACCAGGGGTTAAACCCCTAGGTGACCTAAAAACAAAAAAGAAGGAAATAAAGAGGGGCTGGGTTAGGATCCGAGTTGGGCAACCCAACCCGATCCAGCCTCGACCTAGTTAAGGTTAACCAGTCAAGTTGACCGGTTGACTTTGATTGGTTGACTTTGACTAGGTTGACTTTGACCAAATTTTTTTTATTTTAATTTTGGTCATTTTTGGTGCAATTTTAAATTCAAATATTGGTATTTTATATATATTTTGAGATGAATTAATTAAAATAACATGTCACCAAAGTGGCCTCTTTTGTGGAAATTAATTTGTTTTGAAATTTAAACGGTTGTGTCCATGCAACTTATGTGAATATTGGCCGGCACAAAGGAAGGCAATATTTAATAGAATTGCATGTATATATGTGGTGATAAGCATGTGATGATTATTCGGTTTTACATGTGAATAATAAATCGGCCCAAAAGAAGATTTATTATTTGACATGTTCTTATTGTCAGTGTTTGATTACTACACCAAGATATCACTTACAAGTTAATATTTCTATCCAAAGACTAAATATTAATGGAGTGCCCGATATCTTGAGATAGGGTTACCTTTATTTGGATTTATTATTGTTATTTTGGATTCTTATGTGAGCTTGTTTTTGGTTTGTCTGTTTTGTTTTCTGATTCAGCTACTAGTTCTGCCTTAAACATTACTGCCAACATCAATTCAATTCCATTACTGAATGGTAGCAACTTCAAATCATGGCAAGAGAACCTCCTTATAGTTCTTAGAGTCATAGATCTCAACCTTGTGTTAAGGGTTCCTTCTCCTACACCTCTTACAGATAAGAGTTCCTCTGATAAAAAGTGGGACATGGAAAGGTGGGAGAATTCAAATCGCATGTGTATGATGATCATGAAGAAGGCCACTCCAGAAGCATTCAAGGGGCACTATATTGGAAATGATAAAGATAGCCAAAAAGTTCCTCAAGGACATTGAGAAGAGATTTGCCAAAAATGAAAAGGCTAAAACAAGTACACTTTTGGCAAGCCTTATCTCAATGAGATACAGAGGTAAAGGGAACATCAGGGAGTATATCATGGAGATGTCTCATCTTGCTTCAAAATCGAGAGCACTTAAGGTTGACCTTTCTGAGGACTTGCTAGTGCCTCATGGAGCTATGACGGTTTAGGTGAACAACATCAGGACGTTTGCTAAGTTCCTAGAGGAAATCGGTATCGTCCCACATTACACTATGCCGGGTTTGCCTACTATGAATGGTGTTGTTGAAAGATGAAACATAACGCTTAAGGACATGGTGAGGAGTATGATTTCTCATTCTACCTTGCTAGCATCACTCTAGGGAGAAGCACTTAAGACTACAGCATATATCCTTAACATGATTCTAACTAAAGCAACTGCCAAAACCCCTTACGAACTTTGGACGGGTAAGAAGGCTAGTCTAAAGCATCTGCATGTTTGAAGATGTCCAGCTGAGGCAAGGCCTTATAGGCCTAATGAAAAAAAAAACTGGACTCAAGGATGGTAGGTTGTTATTTTATTGGATACTCTAAAAGATCCAAGTGGTACAAGTTTTATGATCCCATAACTAAATTGATAATTGAGACTAAAAATGCCTGGTTCTTTGAGGATGTCGAGTTTGCAGGGGGAGATATGGTTAGGGACTTTGTTTTTGAAGAGGAATATATTGATATTCCTATAGTTGTTATTGACATTGATCAGGTTCCTATTCCTGACATTATTCAAGAAGCAAATCCAAATCAAGACAATATCGGAGAACCTCCTATTCCAGAAATTGTTCCAGAAGAACAAACTCAACCACCTTAAGAACCTATGCCATTAAGGAGATCCATTAGAGAAAGGGGAAGTGTGGTGCCAGATGATTGCATTATATTTCTCCAAGAACATGAGTATGACATTGGTGTGGTGGAAGATGATCCAATCAACTTCCGTCAAGCCATGAAAAGTTCTAGATCTAAAGAGTGGATTGATGCCATGAATGAAGAGATAAAGTTTATGAAGGACAATGACGTTTAGGATCTTGTCCCATTGCCTAAATGTGCGAAACCCATTGGTTGCAAATGGATATTTAAGACCAAGAGGGATTCGAAAGGCAATGCGGAGAGATATAAGGCTCGTCTTGTCGCTAAAGGCTTTACACAGAAAGAAGGCATCGACTATAAAGAGACTTTCTCTCCGGTTTCTTCGAAAGACTTTTTTAGGATTATAATGGCATTAGTGGCGCATTTTGACCTTGAGTTTCATCAGATGGATGTTAAGACTGCGTTTCTCAATGGTGACATTGATGAAACAATCTATACGGTGCAACCGGAAAACTTTGAGTCGGGAGACGCAAAAAAGATGGTTTGTAAATTAAAGAAATCCATCTATAGACTTAAGCAAGCTTCTCGTCAATGGTACTACAAATTTCATCAGGTTATCATCTCGTTTAGTTTTGAGATGAATTTGGTCGAAGATTGTATATACCATAAGTTTAGTGGGAGCAAATATATTTTCCTGGTTTATATGTCGATGACATTTTGCTTGCCAGCAATGATATAGGCTTATTGCACGAAACCAAGAGATTTCTATTAAAGAAATTTGAGATGAAGGATCTTGGTGACGCCTCTTTTGTGCTAGGTATACAGATACACCGAGATAGCTCTCGGGGTATTCTAAGATTATCACAAAATAGCTATATCGAAAAGGTTCTCAAGATATATGACATACAGGATTATAAACCAGGCGATACCCCAGTAGCTAAAGGAGACAAGTTTAGTCTCAATCAGTGCCTTAATAATGATTTTGAGGTTAAGGAAATGTCAAAGATTCCTTATGCGTTAGCAGTAGGGAGTCTAATATATGCTTAGGTTTGTACGCGACCAGATTTTGCATACGTTACAAGAATGTTTGGCAGGTACTTAAGCAATCCTAAAAAGGATCATTGGATAGTAGCCAAACGAGTCTTGAGGTATTTACAGAGAACAAAAGACTACATGCTCATGTATCGAAGGTCAGAATAACTTGAGATCACTGGGTATACTGACTTCGATTATGCTGGATGCCAAGATAGTATGAAATCTACGTTGGGATATGTCTACCTTCTGGCTAGAGGTGCTGTCTCTTGGAAGAGTGCTAAATAGTCTCTTATAGCATCTTTTACCATAGCGGCAAAGTTCATAGCATGTTATAAGGTGTCCAATCATGGAATATGGCTGCGGAATTTTGTCATGGGGCTACGTATAGTGGACAGTATTCAAAAACCACTCAAGTTATTTTGTGACAACAAGTCAGCAGTTTCATATTCCAACAACAATAGGAGCTCGACGAAGTCAAAACATATAGAGATCAAGTTCCTGGTTGTGAACGAAAGAGTTCAAGTGGACAATTATCTATAAAGCAAATCGGCACAAACTCCATGATTGTGGATCCGCTTACTAAGGGATTGCCACCCAAAATGTTTCATGAGTACATTGCTTGTATGGGTGTCTTATCATTTTAGGATATTTAGTTTTAGTAGGAGTTTGTAATTTTAAATGCTCTTATGATATAGCAATTTTTAGTTTTTTCAGTTTATGGATATTTTAAGGTTATTTTCTGTAGAAATAAAGTTTTCGATTTATTCACACTCTGATTTTGGTATGGTTTGATCTCACTAAGGTTTTCAGGTGGACCAGTTGGAAATAAGCATGTTAAGATCACATTGCATGAAATTTTCATGCTACACATCCATGCTTGATCTTGTCATTAGTTGTATTGATATATGTGATTATTGATGGGTTTAGTTACAACATATGTAACGAAGGTTGCTTTCGTCCTATATTGATATAGTTAATGGACAAGATTGTTGAGATGCATAAGGTTTTGATAGCAATATTCATGAGCTCATAAGGCATAATTCACATTTATAAAGTTTTATATATAGCCCAAGTGGGAGATTATTGGATCTAAATCCAATATATGGGCTAATATATTAAATAAATGTAAATTAAAGGCTATCAGATAAGATTGCCCAATTAAAAGTGATCAATTTAGGTTTTGAGCTTTTAATGCATTATTAAGTGTGGGCTGTTGGAAAAATAGTACGCAGCGAAATTTTTAAAATTTTTATATCAGAGTATTTTTTAAAACACAAGTTTGACATGCTACATGCATAAATTAACCAGATCTTACTAATCTTTATGTGCCGAAAAGCTCCTACAATCAGTGAAAAGAAGTATCATTCCAGAAGGACCTCAACCAACTGGCCTTCTTTGCTATTCTCCATCCACGATCGGAGTAAGTATAGGCTCACACATACAGCTTTTCTACCAGCTGACTAACCTCTAACTACTTGAGAGAACCCAAAGCTAGTGTTTGTGATTTGTGAACAAAAGCTCTCAAGGAGTTTTTAGATTCTCATTGGTAAAGCATCATTTAATTCAAATAACCCAAAAGAGAAGTTATCTAATTAAAACAACTTTATCAAGATAATCTCTAGGAAAATAAATAGATTTCTAATAATTCTAAAAGTTTATCTTGATTTAATTTATCTAAAATTAAATCAACTGATAAACAGACAAGAATTATCTAATCCCAATAATTCAACAAGTTTATCTTGAATCAATTTTGTCACAATATTAATTCAACTGATCAACAAACATGAATTATTTGATTCTTTCGAATGTCAACCACTCTAACAAATCTGACATAAGTCACCAATTATTGGAAGATCACGTCGTATCGTTACAGGATTTTTGTGACCTAGCAAATGGGACCTGATGGACCTATATAGTTCAAGCTTTTGATAATTAGAAAACCCAATATCCTAGATATACATTTCATAATTATCAACTTCAACACTACTCCACTAAAAGCTTGGAGCTGCACTCTTGAATTGTGTTGAATTACGAAGCCCGTATAGCTAAGTCTCCATGACAAATCATAGTGTATCATATCCCCATAGGATTATCCATAATCGGCTTAAGGACAAGTTTTGTCTTACCTTCCTGATTATTTTTATCTTACGTTCTATTATTTCACCATCAAAAAACTTACCATCTAAAGACGGTATACCATTTGGTTACACCTATGTACCCAAATGATTGAGTGCTCTAGTTTTTCAATTATATGATAACGCATATAAGAGGATATCACTACTCCTAAAGAGGAGCTATGGATTCCATATCTATGAATAATAGGTCTACGCTATCAAGAGTCATGTCTCTAACATACCGGCATGTATATCACTATTAAAATATGGGTGTCACCCTTTGGTACATCAAAAGACACAAGTCAAGACAACGTGCCCACTATTCATCTTACGATTAAGATACAATACAAATGATTGTCTAAAGTGAATTGATTTGCCAACACAAAATTATTAATCCAAATTAATTCACTTTATGCCCCGATCCAACATATCGTCACCTATGATAATGTGCCAATGTTTCTATTCACGAAGTCCACCTCTGATGGCCAAGACAAACCATCTCCCATAGGGATATAGACAAGATAACAAGCTTTACATGAATAAAGTGCCCAACTTTATTCCCTCGATTGTGAATCTAATGATTTAAATCATCACCTTAAGAATCGTGTCTTTTGCATAATTTGTCCATCATATGCCCAATTCTTAAAGGTTTAGACCAACAGTCTCAAGCTATTGTTTGCTTATCATATATTCAACAAATATGAATGTAAAGAGGACAAGATTTGGTATATATGCAATAAATAATAAATAAATTCTTTATTGATAAAAATGTCTCCAAAACATATTACATTTTTACTCCTTAGGGCATACACGTCTAACAATCTCCCACTTGCACTAAGTGAGTAAATATGACAAATCTCGCATCCCCATAGGTTCCACAAGCCTCTTAAAGACTCTCCCAGTAAGTGTCTTCGTGAATGGATTAGCTAAATTGTCCTTTGACATGATTTTGCACACCGGGACATCCCTGCCCTCAATGAAGTCCTTTATCACATGATACTTTCGATTAATATGCTTACTCTTTTTGTAAAATCTTGGTTCCTTAGTATTAGCTACTGTCACACTGTTATCACAGTATAGTGATACTATCTTATCCATACTAGAAACTACCTCAAGATCCCCAAGGAACTTGTGGAGCCACATTGCTTTTTTCGAAGCATCACTAGCTGCCACATACTCGACCTCCATTGTTGAATCCGAAGTGCAATCTTGTTTCACACTTCTCCAACTGATGGCATCGCCGCCCATAGTAAACACAAACCCCAAAGTTGATCTCCTAGAATCCAGACAGGATTGAAAATCCGAGTCAGTATATCCTAGAGGAGTCAAGTTCTCACCCAAATATACAAGCATATATCCTCGAGTCCTTCTCATGTACTTGAAAATATGCTTAACCGCAATCCAATGGTTCGGTCCTGGATCCGCCTAAAATCGACTTATAGTCCCAACTATATAACGAATATCTGGTCATGTGCAAAGCATGGCATACATGAGACTACCCACTGCTGAAGCATAAGGCATCTTCTTCATGTATTCTCTTTCTTCATTAGACTTTGGAGAGTTTTTCTTAGAAAGAGTAATTCCAGACCTAGATGGTTGCCTACCTTTCTTGGAATCCTACATTACAAACCTTCTGAGAATTTTATCTATGTAACTGACTTGTGACAAAGCTATCATTTTGTTCTTTCTATCTCGAAAAATCTGGATACCAAGAACAAAATTAGCCTCACCCAAGTCCTTCATGTCAAACTGCTTAGTCAACCATAATTTGACTGATGACAATGCCCCAACATCATTGCCAATTAGTAGAATGTTATCTACATAAAGCAGTGGAAAAACCACCTTCCCATCCTCAATATGTTTATAAACACATGGCTCATCCACATTTTGTGAGAACCCATAAGTCTTGATCACCTGATCAAATCTTATGTTCCAAGAACGGGAAGCCTACTTAAGTCCATAAATTGACTTTAGCAGTTTACAAACCTTACCCTCTTGACCTTTGGCCTTGAACTCGTCTGGTTGTTCTATATAAATGGACTCATCAAGATAGCCATTTAGAAAAGCCGTCTTGACATCCATCTATCAAATCTCGTAATAGAGAGCGACAACTATGGATAAGAAAATCTAGATGGACTTAAGCATGGCTATAGGCGAAAAGGTTTCCTCGTAATCGATTCCTTTCTTTTACGTATAACCCTTAGCTACCAGTTTAGCCTTAAAGGTTTCGACCTTTTCATCCACTCCTCTTTTCCTCTTGTGGATCCACTTACACCCTATGGTTTTACCCCTTCGGGAAGATTCATAAGCTGCCAGACCTAATTAGTCACCATAGACTTCATTTCTGTGTTCATGGCCTCTGTCTAGAGTTTTGAATCAACATCCTCCATAGCTTCTACGTAAGTATAAGGATCCCTGTCATGTTCATCCAGTTAGCCAAGAAGACCTCCCCATTGAACATATACCTCTCGAGTTGATGCCCGATCCTCCCACTACGTCGAAGCCCCTTGGGTTGTTATTCAGGTTCATTTGGTCTTTCTACACTGATTGAAATGGTTTCATTCGGAACCATCAGAGTGATTTGATCACTCCTAAACTCCTCAAGCACTACTTTGCTTCGAGGTTTAAAGTCGTCCATGTAACTCTCCTCAAGTAAAGTTGCATTAGTTGAAACCATGACTTTATTTTCCTTTGGGTTATAGAAATAACCCCTTTTAGTCCCTTTTGGATATCCTACAAACACGGAAACTTCCGAACGTGCTTCCAACTTATTTGCATCCTTAAACAGGACATGAGCTGGACATCCCCATATGCGAATATGGTTTAAGGATATCTTCCTGCCCGTCCACAACTAGTGAGGAGATTTAGGGACCAATTTTGAACGTACATTGTTCAAAAGATAACATGCAGTTTGTAGTGCATATCCCCAAAAGGATAAAGGCAATGATGAGTAACTCATCATGGACCCGACCATGTCCAATAAAGTTCTATTCCTTCTCTCCGCTACGCCATTCTGCTGCGGAGTGCCCGGAGCAGTCAAATGGGATAAAATCCCATTTTCTAATAAGTGTCCCAGAAACTCATAAGAAAGGTATTCTCCACCTCGATCGGATAGAAGTGCCTTTATGGGTCTACCCAATTGTTTTTCCACTTCAGCTCAAAACACCTTGAACTTGTCAAAAGTTTCGCTTTTGTGGTACATTTGGTACACATACCTATACCTTGAGTAGTCATCAATAAAAGTGATGAAGTACTCATACCCTCCTTGTGCTTGGATGTTCATCAGTCCCCAAACATCACTATGCACAAGTTCTAGAACCCCTTTGGCTCTATTGCCCTTAGACCCGAATGGTCTTTTGGTCATTTTACCCTCCAAACAAGATTCAAATTGAGGTATAGATTCTACCTTTAAATGACTTAAAGGTCCATCCCTTACCAACCTTTGAATCCTATTCAGGTTAATATGACCATAGGGCAAAAGCCAAAGATAAGTCTTATTAGAATGAGAAGTTTTAAGCTTTTTAGAATTATTATCATTCATCTTAGCATTAAGCAGTAAGTCCATCTTAGGTTTGATAAAATATAGATTATTTTGCATCCATCAAGAATAGATAAAAGATTTATTTTTACGAATCACCACTTTATTATTAAAAGAAACTAAATTAGAGTCTTTAAATAAACAAGCTACAGATATTAAATTCCTTTTAACTTTAGGAATATAAAAACAATCTCGTAAAATTAAATTCCTATAATTATCAAAATGAAGATGGACATCTCCCACTGCTTCCACTGAGACCAAGGATCCATCACCCATCCAAAGCGTGAAGTCTTCATAAAGCAGACTTCTCATTTCTTTAAACCCCTATAGAGAAACACAAACATGATTAGTTGCACCGGAATCTATGACCTAAATGTCACTGGATTCCTCAACTAAACATGTTTCTAAATACAGAAAATCACACCTACCTCCTTTGGAAAGGAAGTCCTTGCAATGCTTCTTGATGTGGCCGACCTTCCCACAGAAGAAGCACTTAAGCTTCTTTGGGTTCTTCTTCTTCTTCTTCTTGCTTTTATTGTTAGCAGGAATATAAGACTTTCCGTTCTTGGCCCGTTGTTTCTTTCCATTCCTAGAATTAGGATTGGAACCAGAAGCAACTGTCAAATTGGCCTCGCCACCCGCAAGAGACTCCCTGATCAGCAGTTCAAACTCTTGTAACTGTTTCATTAATTTTTTTAAGGTCATATCCCATCTATTGCTCAAATTAAATGTAGCTCTAAATGAAATAAATTCCTTTGACAGAGTCTCAAAGACCATAGTCATCTGAGTTTCAACATCGATGTTGGTCCATTGGTTTGAGCCTCAACGAGGTAACCCATTACCAACATCATGTGCTCCTTTACAGATGTCCCTAGCCTCTGCTTACAGTTTAAGAGTTTTCGAAGCGATCCTTGCTGCTTTGTTATGGCTTGGCCTCTAAACATGACTTCTAGATTATCCAAGATCTGTTTAGCAGTCTCCTAATCCTCATGTTGAGCCTGAAGCACGTTGTTCATGCTGGCCATAACATAGCAGCAGGCCTGATCATTTGCATCTTTCTAGTGATCATATGCTTGGAATTGCTCATTAGTGGAATCTCCCATAGGTTCAGGAGGACAAGGGGTTGTCAGCACAAATTTCAATTTCTTAAAGGAAAGGACGATATCTAGGTTCCGTTTTCAATCACTATAATTCTCTCCTGTTAATAGGTTTTTGTCAAGTATCAAAGATAAAGCGTTTTTAGACATTTTTAATCTACAATAAAGAATCATGTACCAAATATAAGCAAACATATCATAATAATTTAGTAAGATAACACAATCATGTAAAAACATACAAATGTGTTTATGTGTCAAAACCTTGAAAATATCACAACCTTACAACGATAATTCTCAACTTAGAATTCAACAAGCTCCTAGGGGAGTCATGCCAAATTCAATCAGAAACACAGATCCCCTCTTGATTAATATATACCATCTAGGACCCGTATGATCCAGCATATATTAATAATCATTTCTTTGGCCATTTATTTTATTAACAGAGCTCCTAGGAGAGGTTAATAATAAAATTAACATAAGTGTATAACCATCGTTTCAATATTTTATCCATGATTTATAATCACCACCTAGGGGTGTGCAACCAAAAATCATGCTAAAATACTTTATCCTTTCGGAGATCCAATCTAGTACAGTATAGAAATCCCTTCCTAGGGGTTGGGACAACCGTGTTTTTCCTATGGACCAACGATGGAGGCCCTAGGTCCTCTCTTCGAAAACCTTCTCTCACTTAATCTTTTGAAATCAAGGTTTTATTTTAAATGACATGCATGAACAATTTTAAATATGAGCGACACTCCCTATTCTATATGACATGTCATCAATATACATGGCAAAACATATTATAATGTAAACAAGCAAAGCAATCAAGCAAAGCTACAAGTAAAATAATAACCGTAATATTATGGTTCCATCCTAGAGAATAGAAAACAAAGATTACAAGAGAATAATCAAAACATATTATCGATTCTTCATCTTTGAATCTCCAAGCTGTATCCTTCTTCATGTAATCCCATCTTCAAGTCTTCAATCTCGTATGAATCGAATACTCCATACTTCCGGTCATATCCAAATTTGATGTTTCTTAGAATTGTCCCAAAAATAAAATTAAAACTAGATCAAAAAACTGCACCTTTTTTGAAAAAATATCCAACTCTATCGGTAAGCCGACCTGTGTAATCAGTCTGTCGGTCATGACCCACCGACCTATCGATCTTCATAGATCGGCCTGTCGATTCATGACCAATCGGCCTGCCGAACTAGAAGTTTGGCCTGCCGCTAGAGTCACCTAATTTTTGCCTCGCTGATGGCTTGTCGAACCTCACGTCTAGCCTACTGATCTGCAACCATCGGCCTGCCGATCTGGAGGGTTTGGCATGCCAATCGAACAAAAATCTCCTTTTTCAGAAAATATAATTTTTAATGCAATTCATCAATTTATTTTTAACAATTCAAAAACATAAAATCAGAGGCTCAGGAAACACTTAGGAATGACATCATCTATCTTCTAAATCCGTCTTCTAGATACGTCTTCTCTAAACAATTATTTAATTACAAAATTCTTACACATTTAAAATTAAATAATAATTCCTAGACAAAGATAATAGTCCGCCATCTAATTACATGAAAAACCTAGATACATATTTTAACCTCTAAGGAACCATAACCAGTATTAATTAATTAATAAATAATTAATAATAATTTGATCAATCATAATTAATTAATAAACATTCACCACATAATCCACGACAACATATAAATATATAGAAACCTAGAGTGCCAACTCTCTACAAAATTAAATTCAAGCAGATGAGAGATAAAGATCACATAATTTACACATATAGCATGATCACAAACTCTTAAATTTATGTAAAAACCATGGCTCTTATACCAATTGTTGAAAAAATAATACGCAGCGAAATTTTTAAAATTCTTATATTAGTGTATTTTCTAAAACATAAGTTTGACATACTATATGTATAAATTAACCAGATCTTACTGACCTTTGTATGCCAAAAAGCTCCTGCAATCAGTGAAGAGAAGTATCATTCTAAAAGGACCTCAACCAACTAGTCTTCTTTATTATTCTCTATCCACGATCGGAGTGAGTGTGGGCTCACACGTATAGCTTTTCCACCAGGTGACTCTCCTTCCAACCAATTGAGAGAACCCAAAGCTAGTGTTCGTGATTTATAAACAAAAGCTCTCAAGGAGTTTTCAGATTCTCACCAGTAGAGTATGACTCTTAATCTCTCAATTGATCTAAATAACTTATGAGACTCACTCCCTATTTATAGAGGTTGGGTCTAGAGTCAGTCCTTATCAGATAAGGTCTCAAAAATTCAAATCAGATTTGAATCAATATTTGATTAAATCTGCATGAAAACGCGTGATTTTTCATTCACGCATAGGCAAGCCGATCTGCCTAACCTGCAGGCCGAACTTCGGCATGCCGAACTGCCAACAAAAAAATCTCAATGAATCTTTTATTTTTCACTCGAGATTCTATAGGATAAAGCCTCAGTTTTAATTCAAATAACCCATAAGAGAAGTTATCTAATTAAAACAACCTTATCAAGATAATCTTTAGGAAAATAAATAAATTCCTAATAATTCTACAAGTTTATCTTGATTTAATTTATCCAAATTAAATCAACTGATAAATAGACAAGAATTATCCAATCCCAATAATTCAACAAGTTTATCTTGAATTAATTTTGTCACAATATTTATTCAACCGATAAATAGACATGAATTATTTGATTCTTTCAAATTTCAACCATTCTTTCAAATTTCACCAATTATTGGGAAAGCACGTCGTATCGTTATAGGATTTTTGTGAGCTAGCAAAAGGTTCCTGATGGACCTGTATAGTTCAAGCTCCCGATAATTATGAAACCCAATATCCCAGATATACATTTCATAATTATTAACTCCAACGCTACTCCACTAAAAGCTTAGAGCTACACTCTCAAATTGTATAGAATTGCGAAGCCTGAATAGCTAAGTCTCCATGACATATCATAGTGTATCGTATCCCTATAGGATTATCCATAATCGGCTTAAGGACAAGTTCTATCTTACCTTTCCGATTATTTTTATCTTACGTTCCATCATCTCACCATCAAAAAACTTACCATCTAAAGACGATATACCATTCGGTTACACCTATGTATCCAAATGGTTGAGCACTCCAGTTTTTCAATTACAGGATAACATATATAAGAGGATATCACTACTTCTAAAGAGGAGCTATGGATTCCATATCTATGAATAATAGGTCTATGCTATCAAGAGTCATGCCTCCAACATACCGGCATGCATACCACTATTAAAACGTGGGTGTCACCCTTTGGTATATCAAAAGACACAATTCAAGACAACGGGCCCACTATTCATCTCAGGATTAAGACACAATACAAATGATTGTCGAAAGTGAATTGATTTGCCTAGACAGAATTATTAATCCAAATTAATTCACTTTATATCCCGATCAACATATCGTCACCTATGACAATGTGTTAATATTTCTATTCACAGAATCCACCTCCAATGGCCAAGACAAACCATCTCCCAATAGGAATATAGACAACATAACAATCTTTACATGAATAAAATGCCCAACTTTATTCCCTCGATTGCGGATCTAATGATTTAGACCATCACCTTAAGAATCATGTCTTTTGCATAATCTATCCATCATATGCCAAATTCTTAAAGGTTTAGACCGACAGTCTCAAATTATTGTTTGCTTATCATACATTCAACAAATATAAACATAAAGAGGACAAGATTTGGTATATATATAATAAATAATAAATAAATTCTTTATTGATAAAAATGTCTCTAAAACATATTACATTTTTACTCCTTAAGGCATACACGTCTAACATAGGCCTCCTATGTGTAGAGACCAAAAATATAATTACTAATTTTATGATGGGCTAAATTAGTAATTAAGGATAATTTCTAGGGTTTAGCAATTATATAAAAAGGTTGTGGTCCTCAAGTCAGTATGTACGTTATTTTTCTGTTCTCTATCTACAAAGAAATTTCAAAGCACTCTCTGAAGGAGGATTTACGTACTAGACTTGAAAGATCCCCAACCAACAGACTCAAGAATCACATTCAATCAATGAATTCAGGTTAGCTTTCACATATTATTATTATTCTTGATGATTTGACATGAAAGATCTTGGGTTATGATGGTTTTCATCACAATTTTGTTCTAACAGTTAAAACAAAAGCAAAAGGATTTTAAGATGCTGAAAGAGACTGGTATTGGATATAATGTAGTGACTGGACAAGTTAGCGCATCTGATAAAGTATGAGATATTTTAAGGTAAATCTTTATTCTCAATAATATTAGTTTTGCTCCCTTAACTTGAGTTAGTGATTCAATGATGACAAATTTTTATGATGTGGGTGCACAAGTCCACAAAAAAATTTAAGAAGAAAGGTTATCCCTTTTATGACAAGTTGTGCATCATTTTTGGAGATATTACTGCTACCGGTTCCAATGCTCATCCTTCAAATATAACTCCTTAATGAGGATGACGCAATATCTGAAAGCTCATCTAGGATTCATGAAACTAAAGTCGATGGAAATGCAGGTAAAAGGAAAAACAACTCAACTAGCACTTTTGACTCTCGAAGTAGAAATAAATTTAATTTTTCTTCAGCTTTGGCATCTGCTTTGGAGGTATTTAGTGAATCTTTTAAGAGAAAAACTGATATGTTAGAGAGGTCAATAGCATCTTCTTCATCTCATTACTTTCTAAAAGAGAATGTTCGTTGGATGACATTGAAGGAATTGATGGGGAAGCATATGCAAAAGCTATTGACAAGTTTGAACAAGAGGTGTCGAGAATATTGTTTTTAGAGATGCCAAAATATAGAAGAAAAGATTGGGTCTTGAGTTTGAAATGAAGAGCATTATATGTTAAGATGAACATGGAAATAGATCGTTTAGGTTTCAAATTTGTTATCTTAATTAATTTTGTTTGTAGTTTCACTTTCTTATATTCTGTTTCGGAGTTGTTTTTCTTTCTTCATAGATTATGTTATCTTCATGGTTTAGGTTTTGTAATTGTTAACATATTGCTTTTTTCTTCTTTTTTTCTTTTTTCTTTTTCCTTTTTTTTTTTTTTTTTTTTTTTTTTTTTTTTTTGCTTCCTTTCAACCTCAAAACTTAAGCACTATAGAACATTTGAAGTGTTCATTCTCAAGTTTTCTTTCTTTTTCTTTTTATTAGTAAGCTAATATGTACTATTGGTACTATAATCATATACACAAACACACATATATGATATCATAATGTAACAACTATAGAAGGGTTCCATAATTGCAGCTGTAGCTTTGTAATAAGTTTCGACTCCACCTAAAATGCATGCAAAAGTTTAATAGATCTCTCATTGAAGAAGAAGAAGAAGAAGAAGAAGAAGAAGAAGAAGCAGCAACAGGATATGTTTTATTTTCATTTTTCTACGAAACATGTTGAAAATGTCATTTTTTTTAATTTCGTCGACCTTGATGAAGTGTCTAGCTCATAGTCCTGGCCTTGACAATGAGCCCAGTTTGTCGGCCTAACCCCGATGGCAAGTCTAGCTCGTAAACATGACCCCAATGAGGAGTCTATCTTGGCCTTGACCTTTACCTCGACCACACTTAATCTCAATAGTATGTCCGACGTGTAGTCTCGGTCTTGACAATGAGTCCAGTTCGTTGGCCCGTCCCTCACTACGAGTTCATCCCAACTTCAATTTCGACCATCGGTAATCCATCCCATCATTCTAATAGGTTGAGTTTAAATTAACTATATTGATTTTTTTTTTCTTTAAAAAAACATGTAACAAAATTCCTTATTAAATATTTTTTATTTTTTTAAACAGAAAACAAATAAGAATTACCAAATATGTTTTTTGTTTATAAAATAAAAAATAAATACGAGAGAAAATATTTTTATTTTTTTAATTTAAGAAATAAAAAACAAAAATAATACCAAACGGACTTTGCTTATCTCCTTCGATACAATTTCAACGGAGTAAAACTCTTCCATCCATTTATCAACTTGATCATCTTTGTAGTTCTCATGAGAAAATTCGTGAATAGTTACTAATGCGGACAACGCACATTCAGCTATAAACGAAGATATAAATATTATATATTAATATATATACACACACACACATACATATTTTGCAGAGCCAGTTGGCACGTTAGGTCAACTGTTACATCAATTTTTTGAATAGTGGGTCGTCAATTAAGTGTGGCTGTGGCAGTGCACGTCGGCACTTGTTTTACGCTGTATTTTTGTTTTCTAAACTTGGATAAAGGGTTCGTACTCTTTTAACTTATGATGCAATCTAAGTGTAAATTTACCGCTAAGCTGTGCATGTATTACTTTGCAGCCATGCACTAGATACGTCCATCGTCGGGCTGGATCCGATCAACTGAACGAAGCTCTCTCATAGATTCCACAGATCTAATCCAATATATAAAATATACATATATATGACTTCGCTGTTTGCTAACAATTGCAGGATCGACTTAAGAAACTTGGATCCAATCCACAAGGCTGATTTACGTTCATATTCAACAGGGTACTAATTTATTAATGGGATTGAATGGATACCCCTTACCTAGGTCTCTGGCCGGTTTTTCAGCCTTTGTTTGTTTGTCTCGATGTTTGTCTTTTCATTTGTTTCCCGTTTTAGTCTGGTGGCTATAGCTTTGTACCGGAGGTCTGCGTTTTTGGGGCCTCCTTTGCTTTGGTTTTAATACAAACCGGGTCACTTAGCCAAAAAAAAAAAAAAAAAATCTACCCGTGAACAAACGATTAAAAACCAAGGTTGATAAAGATTGTATTATGAAGAGAGTACAGTGACCTCAATTAAGATATTAGCAAACTTCACATGCATGATACCCAGCAATCCGAATTCCACGATTACAGGTATAGTTTAAGGTAAGAGGGCGAGAGAGAACGAGAAACAACTAAAGCCTTCACTTTCAGCCAAAAATAAATAAACAAACAAATAAAGGAGAAACCTTGGAAAAGGACACAGAAAGGTTATTCGGAGTAGACAACAGTGGACCCTCAATGTGAGTGCATAGCTGGTGACATAAACTAGACAACTGAAATGACACTTGAAATATTATAAGCAGATTAAGCATAGCACAATATAAATTCATCAAGCGTTTGGCAAATATGTTCAAACTTTAAAGTTTGAACAAAAATATGAGAAACGCTCCTAGATTACAATGTCGGAGAACTTATTTGACGAACGCTCCATTAATCACTGCCTCAATATTCAAGGTCAAAGGTTGAGTTTAAATCCCTACCATCAGTTAATAAAAAAAAAAAAAAAAAACTAGTCAACATATGTCGCTTTCAAAATTCTATAGATTAACTTCAATCATCACGTGAACTGGAAAAGTTTAGACTCGGTAGGAGAATAACGATGGATAATCCATAAGTTAACATCATAATAAAGGTTCAGAGTTGAATATAATCGAGCGTTTAAATTCCTCTTTAAATTACATGACAAGATAGCAAACAAACTGCAATCAATATATCATTCTCTTGTGGGATACGTGTTGTTCTAAGTGCTATAGTGGTAGTTTGAGAAAGCAGGTATCCTACTATAATTTACAGTAATTAAGCTGACAAGCAAATTTAAAAATACTTTGCCCAAGCACTACGTCTCACTGGCCACAAAAGGGGAAAAGAATGCTTTTAACCGTACATAAAAAAAGAGGTAATAGAAAATAGTCAATGACACTTAACAGCAACCGGCTTTCCGAGCATCAAAGCTTTGGAGCATTCGCCTTTAGTAGTCGAGGTTGCCCATTGAGGGAATCCCGTTGCTCGAGTTTCTCATGTCCTGTCGGCTTATGTATTCATCACAAGCGTTACTGCTGTTGGAAAGCTTGTGACTTGGGACAGAACTAGCAGGATTGAGCCCTTCTTTGCCCATTTGCTGCACCTCAAGTGGAGACAGTATCTTGATATACCACACATTGTTGACAAACTCCCTGTAAAAAACCGCACTACTTAAATATCTGCACATGTAAGAAAGGACCCACGTTCTGCGTGTGTTGCGTGCAAATAAATCCTGTCAAATTTGTCAATAATGCGAACAAAGACACATCAAGGATTAAACATCTTCAATCATCTCCCTTGAGGAAACTCAAATTTCTAAGCTCTTGGGTGTATGTGCAGCACGTGTTTTTTAGTTATAACTGGAACAATTATTTGCAAGTCAATGATTATATTGTAAAAGCAGGTAGCATAGCATTCAGTCCACGTGACTTCTGACACCACAAGCACACTAATATTACGGAGGAAAGAACATCCACAATCATTGTTCTTATCCTATTGCTTGTGTTGGACTCATGACGTGTACCTTGTATTAAATATATCCATCAAACCAATTGACTCTGCCCTTTTAAAAGGTCTTGTCACTTTAAATGACCTATAATTGCCCCTTTAATTTAACCCAATTTTCAATGCCAGCCTTCTGATAGATAAAATCAATCAACGCCTTGCATGTTCAAGTTTATTCCAATTAATGTCAATGGCATTTGACGGGAGAGAGACTAACAACGTGTTCAGACAGCATTGCTACAATATGTGTGCGGACGCACACGTGAAAAAGAACGGAGAGACAAAGAATCACTTCAGTTCAAACAGAAAAATCAGAGACAAAGAATACTTTTAACAGAAAAATCAGTCAGCAAACAGCATCGAAATTCAATTGGTGGTAGCAAATATTTGATGATCAACACATTTGAGATATAAAAACGCTTATGCAAAGTGTTTACTGGAATATAAACGAGGACTTACTGCCAAGGGTCATCACCAAGGAGAAGAACATCATTCTCCCGGTCAACAAATACAAGCTGCCAGCCTGATCTCTGAGGGTCCTCCAGTTGGCCTTCAAGGCCAAACATGCGAGCGAGCTCACTGCGCAGTTCATCATAGCTGCTGAACTTAGAAATATCCAGTGACCTCCCAAAGGACCCTGATTTATGAACCTGAAAGAAATATAGTAATTAAGAAACAAATAGAGAAATTGACAAATAGATAAATTGTAAGCAACATCGAGAAGAGTGCCAGAGAATCTGCAAGCAAAAATGATTGTTGAAGATGAGTTTTAAATATAATTGTGATGCCAGACAAACAGATCCAAAGACGTTCAACTACTCTTTTGATAGGTAAACTCATTAAAACAAAAGGCGATTGTGCTACCTTCACAAAGGTTCTGGTTGGTGGATTAACTTGGTCCCCATTTTCTGAAGACTGCAAGAAACCTGACTCATCTACACAACTCGACATAGTCATGTCTGAATTAAGGGGAAAATCAGTGCCTGACGCACTTGAATAATTTGACGAACCAAATGGCATAGACAGTGAATCATTTTCACTGACCATATTTCTCAGGGTTGACATCCCATTCTGCAGCATGAGGGATGAAGAATCAATGTTAACCCCAAACAAAAGATTGCTCTGTGGATCAGTAGCACCTTGGTATGCAGAGTACTCCCTCCCAGGAAACGGAGGCAAAGAAGTGAGATCAGAAACATTTGACTGCGGTGGTGCCAACTGCCCCACCTGGGGTAGCACACTCTGAGCAGCACCCGAGGAAATTTGTGGTTCAACTGTAATTTGTTTGGCTAAGGAAGAAGAAGCAATTACGGAGTTGGAACCACACAAGTTAAGTAACTGGGATCTTCCATTCTGGGATAACGAACCTAATATACTATGGATTTGGGAAACATCAGATGAGGATATAGGATTTCCAACAGAATCGAGGAAGGTTGGCTGCTGGCACTGTGAAGGGATCGACTGTAGAGATGGTGACTGGGATTGAGTGGCAGAAGAAAAATTAGGTAGAGAAGACATGACATTTGGAATCTGCTGCTGAACAGACAACTGATGCAACTGCTGTGAAGGTTGAAGCTGTCGTTGTGGCTGTTGCTGCTGCTGATGCTGTTGCTGCCGCTGATCATTATATGGGTGGTAACGCTGCAATTGTTGTTGCATAAGCTGGGCGGCGGAAGCTTGGTTTTCCTGAAAGCTCTGAAGGAAAGTATTTTGAGGTTGTGACTGAGATAGCATTTGCCTCTGAAGCAAAGCTGCAGGTCCATTGGAAACATTCTGAGATTGTTGGAATGGCAGAAGAGATTGTTGTGCTGATTTTGAAGGATCCACTGCCCTCTTCTCCTGAAGTGCAGCAGCTGCCATTGCTTGGTAGACATCAGGTTGTAGACCTGCCAAGGAAGCATCTAGCCTTGGCTGCGTCCAGGAGGAAAGACCAAGCCCCTGAAAGTTCAAAGATTGAAACCCCTGATTTCCAATCCCTCCTTGGAGCCACATTAACGGAGAGTTAATGCTCATGTCACCATCTTTAAGCGCTGAATCACAAACATTGAAAAGAAACAACAAAAACAAATCATACTTAGCTCATGGTCAAGAAGCCTTCTTTGTTAACCACAAGATATAAAACAATACCGTGAAAAGAGGGTAATCCTGATAGCCATGGTCGCTTCAGTCTAAGGGGAAATGGGGACGGATACATTGGAAATGTTGTTAGTGGCTCAATCTCCCACAAAGAGACTCTTGGCTGTCTCTCCCCTGCAGTAGATTCATCCCAGCCTACCTGCATTGATACAAAACAAGTTTATGAACGATAGTTTTTATGAAAGTTGAACTAAAACTTGTTTATATTTTGGAAACCCATTTGTTTGCTTTAGAATCATCAGAAGTATTTAATTAAGAATCTTTCAAGTGCTTTTGCAAACCTTAACGGAGCGCCAGTGTGAGTTTGGCCAGCGAACAGGATCTAAGTCACTAATGCCAGTTATTGTACCCATATATCTGGCCAAATACATAACACAGTAAGCAAGTACCATAAAGTTGTATTTGAATGCGAATGACAAACTACAAACATCTAAAACAGATGAAAGATAATGTCAAAATATTTATAACCTCTAGTCTTCGAAATACAACTTGAAAATACCAGCGCAAGTAAAAAGTATCAAGTGGAACATTAGATTAATATAAAGCAACAATATAAACGGGAGAAAGCTGGGAAAGAAAGTGAAACCCACTTAGAAAAGACGTGAAACATCTGTGGCATGGAAGTGTAATATGCCTGATCAATGTACCACCTTTGGTAGGTCCAATAGGAATCAGTTTTTACTTTGCATTAAACACTAAAAGATTGAAAAGTTGTAGGATAGTGTAAAGCACAGTTTGATTCATTAAGATCTATCATCAACCAGCAGGAGGGAGAACAAGATTAGCGAATTAGTAATCCCACAGTGGAAAAGAGTCAGCCCAACCCATTACGGAAGTATACAACACTTGTTTTTCTCCTTACTGCGATATACAGTCCATAGGCATTACCAATATTTTAATAAAAAAATTAACAAAAAAGAAACTTACATTTCCACACACTGTGACAGGCCATTCCCTCTTTTTTTCTTCCAAGTTGACTTAAAACAACGCCCCCAATTTTATTTTTGCGTTTAAGTCAAACAAAATCATGGGTCCAGTGGTCCACCAACAGTCATAATCAAACCCATGTCCAATCAAGACATCAAAATCAAGAAACAGAACCACCAAGAAGCAACGCAGCAAATAACAGAAAAGACAAACAGAAAGATATTATACTCTTAAATCCTTTCAACCAGATAGTATTAATTCTCATACAATTAAGTTTGCTTATTTGGGTCAAATCATTTGAATTTCCAATAGGCATGTATGAGAAAAGAGACTCAACATGTACCTGCGGACACTTGACTCTTCAGTCTCAAACAGCATCCTAAACCGCATGCCCACAGAAACCCGTGTATGATAGACAGCTTTGACATATTTCGCCAGAGGTATCACAAATTCTGAGGGACTAGCCCTGCAAAGGAGGAAATTTATATAAAATACGCATGTCAGAGGCATGACAAATTCCGAGGGACTAGCCCCAAAAGGGAGGAAATTTATAAAAAAAATACGCATGTCAGAAATTTCAACCTGCAGCACTGGGAGATACTCACCTTGGATTATAGAAAATAGTAAATCGGCTATTTGTGGCTGCTGCATGTGCGGCAGCAGCAAGCAGACCAATGTGCATGCTGTCACTTGACAAAACTGATGAGGGCAAGACAGTCTGAGGACGATTCGCTCGCCGGATACCCAATAGCAGCTGATTCTTCTCATTCCTGATTGAATACAAGCATTTATGAGAATAAATTTATTACACTGACAACATCATTTCTTAGCCATTTCTTATAATCAAAGAATAAAAGACACAACCAACAGTCTATGCTGGCCAAAATCAGCCACACCACCCAAACACAAGATGTAGATGCCAGAGTCTAACTCAGCAACGTTATGAAGAATATAAGTTATCTCAAATAAAATTTAGCGATATTCTCTACACCCTGCAGAATGCTTGCAACTTAAAACTCAGTTATGCTGTTTTATATGGCTCATTGACAGCGTAGCTTTGACAAGAAGAATAAATTCATCAACCAGAAAACAATAATAATGCTCATAATTCTAGGCTTTGATCCAAGTTATTAATTCAGAGTTGCAAAAAGATCCATGACGTCAGGAACAAAATAATGGTAATATCAAAATCCAAACCAGATAAAAAGAACTGAATCGCCAGCAACAAGTCTCTTTGCACTAACAAACACGCTCCATCCAGTTGTAAGAAGATGCCTTTTGGGCTGACCTGCTCATTTAAACAGTAAAAGAAAAAATAACAATGATATTCAGATATAAAACAGTTTTCAGGAAGAAATGCACATAAATCAGCTTTGAAGATGTTGCCCATCAAATACACAGCAGGAATAGATCTATCAATAACACGAATAAATCAAGATCATCAAGTATATGGGACTCAACCGTATGTATTTGTGAACAAATCTAAGAAAATAAAGATAAAATACAAAAACTTTCTCACTTCTTGTATGATGGATATTAAGGTTTGTGAGTAAAAATAATTGGTCAATTAGAGACCTGCAATTGGATCCTCTCCTAGGAGAGAAATTCACGCAAAATCAGATTACCACATGAAATTTGACTAGTTCTAACTATGCCATTGGGTTTTGACTCGTGCTCTCTCTCCGTCTCCCTCAATCTACTTTCTTTCCTAACTTTTTGCTTCTGGAAGCGCAACTGCCGTCTTTTCTCTCATCTATTTGCCTCGTCAAAGCATGAGAACAGAAAACCCAAAATTGAGTTCTCAAATATCAAAGTGTCCTATGTCAGTCTGAGTCATCTACCATTGACTTCCATAGCTTATCGATGTGCTACACCGCCCAAATAGAGCACAGACGAGCAATAGGGAAAGTAAAGAGGAAACTAAGGGAGTGTGTGTGTGTGTGTTGGGGGGGTGTAAGTATAAAAGGGGCTTGGTAGAATAATTTGATGAAGTTTGCTTCCCACTAGCAGGGTTCACTGCTAAAAGCAGCATATCCCTTCCTAACACTATCTTAACAAGGCATTTACACTGAAAATATAATTGTGATTCTTCGTAAGAGCCTGTTCAGGATAATTACTATAGAAGGATTGCAGGCAACCTCCACAGGACACGTGCAATGAATAATAATAGTGATATTGAGGATCATAGCATCAAGGTAGAATCCAATGAAAACAATGGCTTCTAGAATTTGTAATTTCAAACTAGAACATATGTATTGAGACAATCACATAATAGCAGCTACACAACCTTGCACTCATTCAAGATAATTGCTAGAGAAGGATAGCAGGCAAACCTCCACATGGCAAAGAACACAGACAACAAACAATAATAGACATAAAAATCTTAGCATTAACGTAACGTAGAATTGAATAAAACCAACGATACCTTCAAAAAAAAAAAGGAATAAAATTAATGGTTTCTAGAATTTGTAAATTCAACCTAGAACATATGTATTAAGACGATCATAATAATAGCAACTGCCAATAGGGTCACTTCTCTACCATCAAATTAGAGCAAGTTCACATAAATTTTGGGAACAATCATAAACTCTAACAATCAAAAGAATAGAATTTTGAATGAATTTTGTAAACTGCACCTCGAAATATATGTCTAAATTTCCATTCATTATCATGAAGATCCCTTGCAATTAATTCTTGAGCTGGGGGCTGCTGCGAGTAATCCTAAGGACCAATTTATAACAGAATGATTGATAAACTTTGTAATATGCAGAAATAGTTAATGAGAAGTGCCCAATAAAACAAATGAGACTTACAAGAGGAGGAAAGACTTTTTCAGCTGCACGGCGGGGAACAGAGAATCCTCCATGGGTGCTAGTATCACTTGCAGTCAATGTCTTACAGAAGTAATTGGTTGGCTGTTTGCTAGGACTACCCAATTCTGCAGGCAGTAGGTACACATCCTTTTGCTCTTGCTACAGAAGAAACCTATGTCAGGATGTAACGAAATAACGAGCTAAAAAAATAAACAACCCAGACAAAGGAAGATGATTTACCGGACTCAGTGGTTGTAGTGTCATTTGGGCATATACCTCATCTGAATCCACATCTGCCTGTTCATCACAAAACTAAAAGGTCACAGAAGCAGCAATGGAAATGTCCAAGAGCAGACGTGAAAACAATATCACTTACATGCATAGTCACATTGTGAAGCTGACAAATTAGTTGCGGGGGCAAGTTGGGGTAATTGGGTATATGAGCATCCACTTCCTTGTTAGTTGAAGCAGCAACCTACGAGAAAACTTTAGGGTTAGTAGCAATTACTGAAAAAAGAGAGAAATAAGATATGAAAAATATAATACAAGACAAAGGAAAATACATGTTATTCTTAAACTATACAAGAAACCAAGCAAGAACATGCAGTCTAAAATGATGTAGATGCCACCAAAAGAATCAACTTTTAAGGGTTTGTTACATACATTTTGAGTATAACCATGTAAAAATGTTTTTTAAAAAGTAAGCAAATTATAAAAGAGGCAAGAAGATTTATATAAAACTTCCTTCGGAAGAAACCTATAAATCATAGAGCTAAATATCTCATAAGCTATAACTTAGAGCACCTTACAGTTTCACAAATACACGTACTAATAGGAACTACACAAGTCTACGATTGTAATGATTATAAGATAGCTCGTGCTCATGCATTCTGCAGGAAGGTTGAAGCTGCTGCTAAGACCTAGACAACGAAGGCCATTCACACAGAATATATAATAAAACTGTAAACAACAGATAATAGTAGCAAAACCAGTCAACTACAGATGGAGCAACTATCCATTGTTAACTGGAAAACCTTTAATGTGTTCTCAACTACTGAAACCAGGCTTTGGAAATAAATGACATAAAGATCCAATTCTATCAACCTGCTCGCTATGACCCTGGGGAAAGTAGACTACACGACTTCCTACAGGAGGCAGAGACACCAGAGGACCTGCACATGCATGCCATAGCTCGGAATTCAAGCATTTCTTCTCTCCTGCACACATTTCCCACACTGGCATTAACGTGCAATACATGAAATACCCATAACACCAAATTCTCTTTCAACAATCAGCAATACAAGTCATTGCCAAAAATGCAGGTTAAAGAGTACAAATCAACTTATAAACTCACGGTTCAAGCAAAGATGATAATAATTAACGACAATAAAGTCAAATTCCATTATTATTTGTCCTGCATATTCAACCCCCTCAAGCATATTAATCCAGTTAAACACAATAGGACACGAAATGGAATTTAATAATATATAATGAGGCTCAATCATACCAAAATTAGCATTAAAAAACACAAAGGCTAATGCATGCAAACAACAAATGCGTAAAACGTCTCTTTCAACTACCGAACACTAGTTCTTTAAACAGAAATAAACTATCACTATTAAAACCAAAATAATAATTATTTTAATCAACAACATAATGTCAGTTCAATGCCCCCAGTTTAACAAACTCACAATAAACAACTCAAACAAAGTATGACTAGCTAGTCAACCTTAGACTTTACGAGTCAACCATCAATGAAATGCAAAGAAAACCCAAGTCGCAACGATCCAAAAATCGACGAAGCAATGAAATTAACAAACAAAAAGCTTACCTTCCAGAGTCTGATGATTAAACCCCGACGACGACGAAGAATGAGAGAGCTTCATTCTTGGACAACGAAAAAGCAAGAAAAGAAAGAACCCAAAAAAAAGGAAGAACAAGTTTCACCAAAGCAAGAAAGAGCTTCAACAACAGAATTCCAATATTACAAGTTCTCTCAATCTCTCCTCTCTTATTCATCACACAATCTGAGACCCGTTTTGCTCAACCCCTATCAATACTAGTACTGCAACTTCTTTACGTCCGTACACCATGAAAATGTCGCGAAAATGCATGCCCACCCCCCTCCCCCCCACCCCCTCCCGCCCCCCACCCCCCACCCCCCCCGGCTCAGAACCAGAAATATCAACTCCACCCTCACAAAATATCATCCAAAACCAGTCCCAATACAGAACACAAACCCTCTATCCCTCATACGAGCCAGATCTTCTTATTTCCAACCCTAACCCCAACAAGAACCGCCATAGAAGAAGAAAAAGAAATTAGAAAGATTGAAACTTCCTTCTCCGGAACAAGAAAACCCCAATTTCAAAGCTCAAACCGCCGAACCTTCGCGCGAGTAAACCCTAGAATCCACAGATCTCAGATATTTCCAAGCGCGTGCCGTATACAATGAACAATACTAGCTCCCTCCTAACTTGACGATGATGAAGACAATAATGAGCGAAAGAAAGAAGCTGTAGCCCTTACTAAGAGCTGGAAGTGGCAGCCATTTTTGTGCTTGCTTCGAAGCTCTTTCTCTTCTTCGCGGCTTCGGATTTGACCATGCACAGAAGAAGAAAAAAATTGGAAAAAAAAAAAAAACTTTGCTTGCGCAGCTAAGAGTAGAGAGGCAAAGAGAGAGTGTGCAAGTGAGAGAAAGTGAGAAAGGGAAAGAGAGAGAAAGAGAAAGAGGAGGGAGAGAAAGAAAGAGAGAGAGAGGAATTTTCGGTGTAGAGGCTTTATTGGGTCTTCGTTTGGGTTTGGTTTGGTCTACCGTCAATCAATACGGTGGTAATTATTGCTGACTGTCACTTTTTTAATTTTCCCCTTTTTCTCTTTTATGGTTTTTTTTTTTTTTTTTGTCCTTTTTTAATGTGGGAGAAGAGATGGACAGAAAGTTTGAGAGGTGTGGGGTATTGTCCCATTGGTATGGCTGTCAGATGCACCAAGAGGGGAAAAAAAAGAAAGACAATCTAGGTAAAATTTTTTTCTCCAGTTTAATTGATAAATAGATTTAAATTATGTTAATTTAAATTATTTTAATTTAAATTTTTATTTAAAGAAAGGTTTAAATATATATTTAAAGTATTAATCTAAATAAAAAATAAAATTAAAATTTATATTTAGATAAATAGAAGAAAAAGTTTTTAATTTATTAATAAATTTAACAAAATATTTAATGTTTATAATCTTTAAAAATATACCATATAGATTTTAATTTATTCTTCTTTTTATTAAAAATGCAATAAAAAAGATGATTTTTTTGTTCAAAGAAAGAATTTTAGCTTTTAAGAATTTTAACTTTTATTATAGCAAACATATTCGAGTTTAAAGATTAAGAAGGAGTAGATATTTAAAAACTTATATTTAAATAATTTATTTGATTTAAATTTTAAAAAAAAATATGCATGTATTTAAAAAATTTTAAAAATTTGAATTTAAAAGATTGTCCCAATAGGTGAAACAAATCACCTTTGTATTAGCTATAAGCTAGCTGTATCAAAGCCGTCATAACAATTATCCATTCTCATTTTTTATTTTCTTTTAATTTTAGGAGAAAATTGTCTTTTGGGAATTTCCATCCAGCTCTGATTAGCAAATGGGATGAAATGAATTATAGCTTCTACAATATTCTAAGTTTTTCATCCTTGTCCTGATATCCATTATGTTTTAGCTCAGACATTGAATCGTTTTTTTACTTTTTTGGGTAGAAAAATATTACTTATAATTTGAAGTAGCTGCCAGTCATATGAAGACATCGAAGAGGGAGGATAGGAAGATGTAGGGCAATTTGTTTATTCTTTTCTAGGTAGAGGATGGATCTAATGACCTAATCTCCTTAGATTCTGATAAATATATATTTTTTATCTTTCCTTTTTTGCTAATGGATGGAAAACTTGGCTATTATTTTGCGTAAAAGTTGTGAAAATGACTTGGCTATTATCAAACACTTTTACATAGGGGTTTGTAATTTTTGTTTCGGAAGGGGAACAGAAAAACAAATTGAAATTAAATTAGGAAAAAAGAGAAAAAACTTAAACTATAGCTTTTGCGTAAAAGCTTATAATTTTGCCTTTTGAATGCAACTTAGGATTTTATGATAGAAGTTTGTCTATCATTGAGCCTAGAACCACTGTGCCCAAACATATGACATGATTACTTTTTTTTATATATTATTTTTTTGATTTGTCAATGTCATGATATTAGTTCAGAAATACTATGTTTGGTGGACTGAAAATAAGATTCTCACCAATTCATTATATACTAAAAAATAAATAATGAATTTTCGTAATCCATGCAATATTATCTTAAGTCTAATTCGTCCATACAATTAATTGTTAACATCGTCAAAACTTCGAGTTTTAAATTGATTCAATCGCTTTTACTTCCAAAAAGCCTAAACATACGGGGATATAAATCGTTTTTATGAGGAGTAACCATGAACATTTATTATTAGTTCAAAGGAAAACAAAACAATACGAAACGAATAAGACACCATCGTTGCGCACACTTGATATATGTTAAGCGCATGATGTACGTTCTTCATTTGATATTTAAGATGGTCAAGACTCAAAGTGGTCATTTTGATGTCTCATAGAATAGCAAAATGTTTTCTATACTCACTTTTAATTTTTGTATGGTCTCAAAATGGATTTGCAAAACTAAGGTGTTTGGCACATGTCACGCCCCGAAGTACGGGAGGTGACGTGGTGGTTTAATTAAATTAATTAAGCAAAGATTTAGTTAAAATTAGGGTTTTAGAAGGAAATTTATAAATAAAAAGGTGATAATTTTAAAATCGTTTGAATAGAAAAGTTAAATAAATAGATGAATCATCATAATAATTAAACAAATAGGAATAACATTAAAATAATCAAATATGGGGTGGAACGCATATGAGTCCCACTAGCCCACATATTGTGCACACACATATAATACTGACAATATTATGATACAACCACAGTCTAGAGTAAAAGAAAAGTTAAAGTCTTACATGCCTTGAATGATAAATTAACCTACCAAATACTTCTACTGATAGTAAGTCCGGTCGGCGGACTCTTCTCCAAACCTATGCTGATATCCACCTAGGGTTAAGATTTAAAACAGATAAAATGTGAGCGAAAGGCTCAGTAGGACTATATTTAAAAATTATTCAACTTTAAAAGAATTTGCATAAATCAAATAAACATATAAAAATGAACTGGAACAATCAACGAATAAATAATTAAATGTGAAATTAAATAAAATATCATCTGACCAAAATAATTCAAATAAATCAATAAAAAGGGTACCATTTTCCTTTTCTGGGCAAACCATACATAACTCACCACCGTAGTGGCCCAGCTGGGTTTCGGGACCTGCCCCCAAGGTTGTTCACTAC
>CAMOHE010050539.1:84971-96582 GCA_946598075.1 Artocarpus hirsutus | reverse complement strand
GGAATTATTGTGAATGACTAGTTGTATTTCAGAATACTACTTTGAATTTATTTGTTACTATTAGCACTGGGACTTGTATCTATTAAGTATAAATGTTTAGTTTATTTAGGACTATTGTTGAGACTATGATAGACATGTCTACAATTAAGGCCTTGGGCCTTCGATTTCGTGCTTTTTTTTTTTTTTTTTTTAAAATCATATGTAGAATTGCTCTGAATGACTAGTTACGTTTCAGAATATTATTCTGAATTTTATTTGTTACTCTTAGCGGTAGGACTTTTATCTAGTACTCTTGTTGAGACTAGGATACACTAGTCTATAATTAAGGCCTTGGGCCTTTCATTATGTACTATTTTGTTTCCATTAATTATATATGGAATTTTTGTTATGAATTTATTTGATACTGTTAGCATTAGGACTTCCATCTGGTATGTATAGGTGTTTAATTTAATTAGGACTCTTCTTGACACTAGGATGACTAGTCAATAGTTAAGGCTTTAGCCTTTCACTTCGTGCAAGTTCTTATTTTTTTTTTTAATCATATCGGAAATTGTTGTGAATGACTAGCTATATTTCAGAATGCTATTCTAAAAATTTTTTTGTTACTATTAAAATTAGGACTTCTATCTAGGACTATTATTGAGACTAGGATACACTAGTCTATAATTAAGGCCTTGGGCCTTTCGTTATGTGCTATTTTGTTTCCATCAATTATATATGGAATTTTTTTTATGAATTTATTTGATACTGTTAGCATTAGGACTTCTATCTAGTAAGTATAAGTGTTTAGCTTAATTAGGACTCTTCTTGACACTAGGATGCCTTTCGCTTCGTGGGAGTTCTTGTTTTTTTTTTTTAATCATATCTGAAATTGTTATGAATGACTAGGTATATTTCAGAATGCTATTCTAATTTTTTTTTTTGTTACTATTAAAATTAGGACTTCAATCTAGGACTATTATTGAGAATAGGATAGACTAGTTTATTATAATTAAGGCCTAGGGCCTTTTATTTAGTACTTGTTTTTTTTTTTTTTTAACCATTAATTGTATATGGAATTGATGTGAATAACTAGTTATATTTTAGAATGCTATTATAACAATTTATTTGCTACTATTAGCATTAGGACAATAATCTATTAAGTACAAGTGTTTAGTTTAATTAGGACTCTTGTTGAGACTAGAATAGATTAGTCCATAACTAAGGTGTTGGGCCTTTTATTTCATTCTCTTTTTTTTTCCCTCTCTATTAATTACTTATGGAATTGCTGTGAATGACTAATTATATTTCAGAATGCTATTTTGAGTTTGTGTTAACGTCATCATTAGGGATTTTATGTATGAAGTATACGCGTTTAGTTTAATTAGGACTCTTGTTGAGACTAAACTAGACTAGTCTATAATTAAAGGCTAGGACTCATAGCAAAACTAGGATAGGCTAGTTGAAAAGCAATGCCTTAGATTTGTCATTAGGTTTCAGCTTTAGTTTTTCTTGTTATTAGTGTTAAAATTTTTATCTATTAAGTACTTCAGTTGAATTAGGATGACCTAAACCTAAGGCTTTGGGTTTGTCATTATGATTGGGCTTTATTTATTTATTTTTTAATATTAGGACTCTTTACTATTTGTTGTATTTAGCAGTACAGATTTTATCTATTAAGTATTGTAGTTGAATTAGGACGGCTAGTCGAGACTAGTCTATGACTAAAATCGTAGGTTTGTCATTCTGCTTCAGTTTTTAACATTAGGATTCTTTTTTACTATTTGATGTTATTAGCATTTGTATTTTTATCTGTCATCTATTAGGTATTTTGTTTGAATTTGGACAATTAGTGAGGCTGGGATAGGTTAGTGATCTATAATTTAGGCCTTAGGTTTATAACTTAATTCTAGTTTTTCTCAACTTGCAATATATCAAATGGTTATCTTTCAGAATGCTATTCTTAATATATGTTTATCGCCAATTCTATTCATGTCTATTGCAACTATCCTGCGATGACGATCGGTGGATGTATGCCCTTCGGTATACCGTCCAAAACTTGGAACAACCATTTGATAGATTGGAAATCGCTTAATTTGAACTCCAACGCGCTATTTGTGATGGGAATTCATAACAACATGACTTGTAACCTAACAAGCAGTATTTTGATGGGGGAGGGTCATTCCTCCATTTCCTCATACAACTCTAGCCAAAGAGGAACCCACCCTTGAGTGGTCCGGCGTCATCATTAGGGGGCGAGAAGACTAATGCCAAGGACATTATAGAGACATTAGGGCAATTATTCTCTATTAAGATTACATTCTTATTCGTTTTCGATATATATTTTGACGATTTTCTTATTAGGATTTATTATTCTTTACAATTTTAATTTTTTATCTACATAGTATTTTAGGTAGGACTCCTAGTGAGTTTAGGATTAGTTTTTGAGTAGTCCTCTATTGCACCACTCTTTTTTTCTTTGAGGTTCTAGGTGATTTACATTAACCTCTTTCAATGAATTGCATTTTCATCTGAAAAAAAGTTTGAGTTTTTGAGACTAAAGTCTCATGTTATCGTTAGAATTAATGAGAGGAAAGATTAATTAATAATTAATTGCATGCAATATAATAATGTAGCTCATACATGAAAGTGCACCGTGTCCATATTGTTAGAATTCCCATTTTTGATAAGTACTTACTGTAGTGTTACCTCTAAAACTTGTTAATTCATTCGAATATATCTTCTATATTTCTTTTTCTTCGTTGTCTTAATTTTTTGCTCAGAAGAGCTAAGCGCCTTGTTCCTGTCGGGCAACGCGTTGATCACATTTCGCATGGGTTAATGACAAGTTAACAAGATACAGTGATCGCCTAATTTATGCCACCACACGCACACACAAAAAAAAAAAAAAAAAAAAAGGGGCACTCTCGGGTACTAAACTCTCACTTACTCTGTCAGGATAAAAGTCAACAAGTGATGGTAAATACTTATGGTACTAATTAGATAATTAATTAATTGAAGAGTAGTGATGTAGTGGACTTGTAGAGAACTAGCAGCAACGAAGATGGGGACACGGCAAAGAACAAATAATTATATATATATATATGTATATGTATGTGTAGACACCGCATATGCCTACTGTTGAGGGTTATGGTTCTCCGGTCGGAGTTTAACGGGTCCCTCAAACGTATTGTCGGGGAGGCCGTTGGGTTCGAACCTTTAACCTCTTGGATAAGAGGTTTTTGGTTGCTTTCTTCGTGGGGGGCAAATCCACATGGAGGCTCATCGAGCGACCTCCTCGGCAATACGTTTGAGGGACCTGTCAGGCTTCGGCCGGGGAACCATAACCCTCAACACCTACCTAAATTTCAACTTGTTGGGATAACCCCCTTCGACTAGACACGGATATGCATACTTATATATAATTATATATTTCAACTTCTTGGCATAAAACCCCACTTCAACAAAAAAGGTGGTCAGTTATAGCGTTTGGCAAAACAAGGTCATATTCAAACAATCATGACTTACAAAATATAAATTAGACTATCTGTAATATGAGAAATTTTATGGTAAGAACCCTAAAAGTTCTTATCAAAAAGACTGTTTTGGGTCTCCTAGATCTGTATCCAATAATGGTGAAAACTAAACAAGCTTCTTGCAAGTAAAATAGGATTATACAGACTAGATTAATAAATCAAAAATTAAAAAAAAAAAAGGCAATATTTGAATTGGGGAAATCTTGTCCTCAACCTACGGCAGGGGTCATCAGAGTTGAAGATCGGGCTTCTTGAGGCAGGGTCAAAGTTTGTCAGGCTTGCCAGCCCGTGGCGAAGGTCTTGGATCGTGATTCTGTCATGATCTATGAGTTGTAATATGCAGTTGCAAGATAGTAAGACAAAGGTGCAAAACACGCAGCAAAGGTCGCCAAGAGACCGTGGTCGCAATTTTGCGAGGGGCCGACGTGGTGTCATCTGCTGTAGAGGGCATCCTCCTCAACCCCTACCATCAATCATGAGCTGGAGAAAAATAGACTGTCAAAAAAAAAATGGTAGAGATGGTGTCTGGCAGAGATCAAGATATATTAGATCAACAGTAGATTCGAATCTGTCGAGCCCCCCACCCTCTTCACCCACCAACCTCAGCCGTCGAGTCGGCATTGCAATGTGTGCTCGGTTAGTTAAATATCATAGCCTTCGAGATTGAGGAAACATTGACCGGTAAAATGCTCAACAACCTTAGATAATTTAAAAGATATGATTGGTAGAATTATAACAGTTTAATTTTGAACCTTAATGGGGCTATAAATTGTTAGTTATGGTCGATGGACTTTGTGCTCGGTTAGCCAGAGGTTGTAGCCTTTAAGGTAGGGCCAAAAATGGTAAGGTAAAATAAAATTTGGTAATTTTTAAGATACAATAAGAAGATTTACAATGGTCCAAGTTTTTGCTAAAAGAGAGTTACTAATAGTTAATTATAGTTGATGTAATATGTGCTAAGTTAGCCAAAAACTATTGCCTTCTAGTTAAAGGCAAAAATGGTGGGGTAAAAAGTTGGGACAAAATTTGATAAGGTTAAATATATAATTAAAAGCTCTACAACATCCCATATTTTAGTTGACACAGAGCTACAAATCTTTTATCATGGTCGATGGAATATGTATACGGTTTGCAGAAGACTAGCCTTCGAAAAAGTGACAAAAATGGTCCGACATGTTTTTTGATATTTTTTGAACAACATGATACTAATATAATATTTTCTTTAAATACAAGGTATCAAAATGATAAAAGCCTAAACATTTTATGTTTTGTATTGGTCATTAGTGCTTTAAAAATCGTCGTCGTCTTTATATAAAAACGACATATGGTTTAAAGTATTGGGGTTTGCTGTCATTTGCATATGTATAATACATGGAAAATGAAATTATCATTCAGGCATCGATGGAAAAAAAAAAAAATCCATCTCTCGCGTTCGTTTCTTGATTAAGACATAAGGTATAGTGCTACGTGAGCTTATTCAGTATCTAACGTAATTAAATTGTGAGTGAGAAGCTACTTTCAAATTGCTAGATTGACGGTATGTGATTTACTTCTATATTGCTGAAAAGTGTAATCGGTAAATGAGTGATGGAGAGTACGGAGTAAAAACATTCAAGCAAACTTCGCTGCTTTTGTCAACATATATATATATATATATGCATGCACGTGATGCTAATAAAAAATAGCATTACACAAAGAAAACCTAAAATATGCACTTGATTCTAGCACAAAAAGTAAAATTTCACTCTTCTTATTAAATATCATCCAGATTTTGTCATCTTTTTAATACTCAGTTGATAAAAATGACTAAAATGAAAACAAATTGATAGATCACAATCTGGTTTCGAATGTTTAAAACTTATAGACCAAAGTAAAATTGAGAATAAAAATCGAATTATTTGTGAAAATAACTTTTTTATAACCTATATCGTGTTTAAATAACGTATTTTATTTTTGGAATATTTTCATGAATGGTTTCTAAAAATATGCAATTATCTAATTTTGGCTTTCGACCTTCACCTTTAGAGGTTAACTACCCTCAATTTTTAACATAAATATAACAATGTTTTGACCCTCAGTTATTTTAAGTGTCAAATAATTAAGTAAAAGAAAGTCTTTGATCTGTGATGTGTTCACGGATTAGATTTTTGTAGATTTAAAGTCAATCGCAATTCAATCTTAAACCTTTTGAGAAAATCTCAATCCGCAATCCAATCTAAAACCTTCAGATTAGAAAAATACAAATCCACAATCTGATCCAAAACCTTCGGATTGAATTATGAACTTTATTTTTAAATATTAAAGACCAATTTTTTCAATATTAAAACAAACAATTCATATTATAAAAGAGCTTAATAAAGTTAAATTTGTTACAACCAATCATTAAGACAAACTATCTTTAATAAAACTTAAAATTAAGTCTTAAAAAAAAAAAGAAGAAAAACTCAAAATAAAGTATTGTTTATTCATTAAAAGTACTTAAAACTTTAAAATAATTCAAAATTATAAGATATACATATATAGGGTTTCAGATTGACAGATTAAACAAAATAAAAAAAATTTCTTGATCTATAATCTAATCTAAAACCTTTATATCAAGATTTTTTTAATCCATTACTAGTCTAAAACTCTTTCCAAACCAATTTAAAATTTTCGAATTGGATTAGACGAATCTTTTAGATTAACAAATTTTGCGAATACCTATATGTGATAGGTTCACAATCCTGCTATACTTGCCACATTAAATTAAAAGGAGCACTTAACTAGCCAAACACTTGCAAATACCAAAAAACGAGCCTCGTTGATATCTGGAAATTATAGCACCCAAAATATATGTGAGAAAGACTTATGTTGAAATATAGATCTATGCACGTATATATATATAAAAAGAGACTTCAGTTGGATCAACTAAAAGGAAAGACTAATGTTGGAAATCAAAAATCAAATAATATAGGCATACACACACACACACACACATATAGATTTGAGTTGGATTAACTAAAAACGAAAGACTAATGTTGGAAATCCAAAATCAAATTTCCATTTCGCCGTCTGTGGGAATCGAACCCACGACCACGTGGTTAAAAGCCACGCGCTCTACCGGCTGAGCTAAGACGGCCTGAGTGAGATGGCTTTGTAAAATTTTATTAAACTATAGCAACGTTGGACCAAAGCATTTATTATTGTTAGTACATTATTATTTTGTTGGCGTTGTACGTTTTAAGAAGTCTTTGCACTTTGCATGGGAAATACTCATCTAAAATTTGTTGTGTCATCTAATAATAAGTATAACTACAACAATATGTTGATAATATACAGTTAAATAAAAAATGATCAAAAGAGCTAACATTCATCTTAAGATTACAAGCACCGAAAAGCGTAGTGGATTGTGTCGGGAATAAAACCAATCACCTTAGTTGGAACTAATCGCCCGTAATAATTCAAATTTTATGAAGAAAAAATACTAATATAATTGGAGTTTGACCGAATTAATGTTTCCAAAGAGATTATTAATCTAATAAAATGCATTTTTTTTTTTTTTTAGAAAATGCCTAAAATTCATTGCAAAGTCTCTTATTTAGAGAAAGAGTGTTAGAAATGCAAAGAAGCTGCAAATCAAATTAAAAAGACGAGTCATCTCAATAAAATTAAGCATAGAATGCAGACGGAGCCTAATTTCACCTAGGCACATAAACACTCTTGAGTCTTGACAAAGGAAGGAAATGATCATCAATAATTAAGTACATGATCTATCCAACATTCCAACTACTAGTTTCAACTCCCAAATTGCAACAACCAATGCCTAAGGCTAATCTTTCCTTAATCTTCTCTGTGTTTTCTTTAGTCTTCTCTTTCTCTCTCTCTGTCCCTCTCCCTTTTCTTTTTTTCTAATATCATTCTTCACGCAACTACTAGTTTAAAATTTGCTTAAAGTCGAGAAGCTCTTAGATAGTCAGTCGCTCTTTCCTTCTTGAGATTCAATCTCCTGCAAGTAATGCTCTGCTTCTAATGCAGCCATGCACCCTGCAATATTTTGTGATAATTACCATTCAAATTTCTAATACACATTTACACCGATAAAAGTGACCAAGCAAAAATTAATTTAAAACTGATGTTACTAGAATCCATTCAAAATGCAAAACATTGGCGTTAGCCAACTGATAGAAGTAATGCATCCCCTTTGGCACATTTCCATTAAACCTAATTTAGGTGTTACTAGCAAAAAAATTTGTCTAACCATTGGTAAAGCAAGAATTCGAAGAATAAACGACCATTCAAATTAAAACTCTCAAACAAGCAAAGGAAAGGCTTTTATAACTTCCGAAAGAATTTAATTTGCATCCGGATAAGTTTCATGTGCAAGATCGCTTGAAATATCTACAAGCAGAACCAGCTCCAGGATAAAACCATAATAGCAATTTCCTAAGGCCCCTTGTGCAATTAGGTTTATATTTAGTAGGGCCCAATCTTTATTCTTACTCTCTCTAAAAAAGATCTTTTGCAAAGTTTAAGAAGCAAATGAATTTGAGATTGATTCTTACTAAAGTTATTTTCTTCTTGACATGCTAAAACAACCATAATAAGAAATTTCAATAATTTCTCAATAAACTATGACTCTCATCATAGTGCAAAACTAAAACAAAATCCTCTGAGAGATTCTTCTTCTTTTTTTTTTTTTTAATTATAATAAGATTGATCCATCTCAAACTACTCTATTGAATGCAAGAGACTCATTTAGGAATTACTAACCGGTTCCGGCAGCGGTAACAGCCTGCCTATACTTCTTGTCCTGAACGTCTCCGGCTGCAAAAACACCCCGCACACTTGTCTGCGTCGTCCCTGGCTTCGTCACTATATAGCCATCTGCATCCAACTCCAACTGCCCTCCAAGAAACTTGGTAGCAGGCTCGTGCCCGATTGCAAAAAACAACCCCGACACCTTCAGCTCCGAAACTTCCCCAGTGACGAGGTTCTTGACCTTAAGCCCTCCCAGCACTCTTTTCCCTCCCTCTCCAAACGCCTCCACCACTGCCGAATTCCACACCACTTTAATCTTTGGGTTTTCCAGTGCCCGCTTCTGCATTATCTTCGATGCCCTGAAAGTGTCTCTCCTGTTGACAGCGAAAAAAAAAAAGCCCCGTTTATGAATCCTATTATCAAATATGCATCATGGGATACCTCAAATCTAAAGTTTCACAAAAAAATCTTCATCATTTCTAACGTGAAAATATCAGAATTCAACAAAAAATTCAACGGATATTATGTCAAAAATGTCAAGAAACAGAGGGAAAAAATCTCATTTATGAATCCTGATATGAAAATCATTGCTGCAGATACCTCAAATTTCAAGTTTCACGAAGAATCTTCTTCATTTCTAACATATAACTCTTTTGTAAACAATAAGAAACAAAGTAAAGAACTTATCAAAAAAAAAAAAAAAAGTAAAGAACTTTCAATCTCTGTCAATTTTACCACACCATAAAAGATAACCATAATATTAAGGTAACATAAGAAAAATTCCATCCTTTTAGTCAAACATCATGGAAAATATCAGAATTTATTAAAGTTAGAATGAAAAATTCAATCTTAATCAAGCTTGGCATAACATTAAAGATAATCATAACACTAAGGAAAAATTTTTTAAAAAATCATTTTTTAGACACTAGTTTCATTTCATACTTGCCTGTGGATGATGTAGACTTCGGAGCCGTACTTAGTGAGGAAGGTAGCTTCTTCCATGGCGGAGTCTCCCCCTCCGATCACCGCCAGCGGCTTGTTACGGAAGATAGGGGCGGCGCCGTCGCAGACAGCGCAGGCCGAAATCCCTTTATTCCAGAATCCTCCCGATCCGTCACCGGATCCAGGAAAGTTGAGGCGTTTAGCGACGGCGCCAGTGGCAACGACGACGGAGTCAGCGAGGACGAGCTTGGAGTCGGTGAAAACCTTGAAAGGAGCGACCAGAGAGGAGAAATCGACGCGAGAGACGGTTTCGGTGAAGATTTGGGTTCCGAATCGGAGAGACTGGTTCCGGAATCGGTCGGTGAGTTCGCCGCCGAGGATTCCTTCGGGGAACCCGGGAAAGTTCTCGACGTCGGAGGTGGTCGTGAGCTGGCCGCCGGGCGCGATGTCGTTAGCCATCCAGCCTTCGAAGAGAATCGGCTTGAGCTCGGCTCGGGAGGCGTAAATGGCGGCAGTATGGGCGGCGGGGCCGCTTCCGATGATGCAGAGCTTGGTCTTGAGAGTCTCGAGCTTGCCGTCTTCCATAGAGGTTGAGGAGGAGGAGGAGGTGGCGGAGGCGACGGCGGCGGCAGCGGCGGCGGAGGGAGTGGAGGTAAAACTGACAAAGGAGCGAGCTTTCTTGAGGAGAGAACGGAAGCTCATGGTCCTTTCTCCTGCTGCTGGACGCCCTTGATATTGCCCTACAATATTACACGAAATAAAAAATATATTTGCTTTTTTCTTTTCTTTTCCTATAATTTCATTTTTTAAAAGAAGAATTAAGTAATTAGAAAAATAATTGAGATTTTGTAAGGAGTTTTGTCTTCAGTTTTCACTTGTCTATTAAAAAAAAAAGAAAAAAGAAAAAAGGAAGCATTGATATATTACTTTTTTGGGGCTAATAAAATGACAAATATATGTCAATGTGAAAGTTCAAGTGGAAAATTGGTCTAAAATGAGGAAAATCAAATTTGATAAGGTGTTTTGTTTTCAGTTATCATTTTTCTAAGGAAAGGGAAAAAAAAAAAAAAGAAGCATTAATGGATTACTCTTTTTGGGGGTCTAAAATGTATGTCAAAATGTGAAAGTTTGAGTTCAAATGAGAAATTGGGGTCCAAAATAACAAAAATCAAATTTTGTCTTCAGTTTTCACTTGTCTATTGAAAAAAAGAAGGAAGCATTATTTTAATGGATCACATTTGGGGGACTAAAATGCAGGTCAATGTTAAAGTTGAAGTGGAAAAATGAAATATCGTTTGTTTCCTTTTTTTTTTTTTCAAAAAATTAAGTTAATAGAAAGAAAATGGTTTTTGATCACATCTTTTTTTTTTTTTCTTTGGCTAAAAGGTATGTCAATGTTGAAAGAATTGGCAAATTGGGATCCAAAATGAAATGTCCTTTTTCGCCCAAATGTTGAAATTTGAAACAGAGAAAAAATCTAGATTCTTTTTTTTTTTTTTTTTTTTTCTGTTTAGAGTAAGGAAATTTGAAATCTTACTGTTGTTTTTACTGGAGGCTTTAGTTGGTTTTGGGGCAAAATTGAAGGACTCCATTGCAAAAACCCAATTCAGTCTTCTACCCAATGCCAATGTGTACTGTACATTGCAGTGCATCTCCTATTTGTTTCTTACATCTATCTATAATTTTGGCAAAATCAATTGAAAACTCAATTCCATTCTTGTTGTTGTTGTTGGCTTTTTTTTTTTTTTTTTTAAATGTTTTAGTTCTTTGCTTTCCTTGCTGCTTCTGCTCTTTGCTTCTTTATATTCTTTGATGATTTCTTTCATTCTTCCTTTACTTCACCATCTTGTTTCTTGTTTCTCAAGCAAACTTGTTTATAAATATATATACTCATTTTTGGGATTAATAAGGAAAACTTAGGGTGTAATAAATGCACAAACATCTCTGATGGACAGAATCAAATCACTATTATGAGGAAAAGTTAGTATAAGTATAATTTAACAGTAAATTTATATCTGATTAAATTTTGTGTATGTAAATAGTAATATTAAAAGCTAAGTAAATTAAGAGAGATGTATGTCGATTCTTACCTTGGAGACAGGAACATCCAAAACTCTCTAAAACGACTTAGAATTCTCTCATTCTCATTCACACCCCGAAGTTAATTAAATGTAATTAGAATATTAAATGGTGAATTAGTGTGCCATGATGAGTGTTTTAAACTTAATTTGATTACTTTGTGAAAACCTTGTGTTAATTACTTTTGATGATTTTTAATTATTCTAAAATTGTTTTTGATTGTTAATTTAAGTTTTAATAAAACAATTTGATTTGAAAACAGAGTGTGGTTGCATACAGTTTTATGCAACTGCTTTTCTCTCTCTTCTTCTATTTATTTCACTTTCCTCTCTCTCTCC
>CAMOHE010050539.1:0-84951 GCA_946598075.1 Artocarpus hirsutus | reverse complement strand
GTTGTATCATAATATTGTCAGTACTATATGTGTGTGCACAATATGTGGGCTAGTGGGACTCATACGCGTTCCACCCCATAATTAATTATTTTAATGTTATTTCTAATTGTTTAATTATCATGGTAATTCATTTATTTCTTTAACTTATTTATTCAAACGATTTTAAAATTATCACCTTTTTATTTATAAATTTCATTTTAAAACCCTGATTTTAACCAAATCTTTACTTAATTAACTTAATTGGACCACCACGCCACCTCCCGTACTCCGGGGCGTGACATTCTCATTCTCATTGTTGCTCTTTGTTTAACGGATCTTCACGACTGCATAGTCAACCTCATCGTGAGCAACGAATAACCAACTCTGAGCTAGTCCTAAGTGGAGAAGTCAAGACCTGAGCCCATAGCAATGTCGTACATTCCAAATACAATTGACTACTTTTTTTTTGTTGAAAATAAAAATATCCTAGTAGATTATCTTTTGTTAATAGGAGATGGTCGACCATCTTTCATTAAAAATGAATATAATCTAGTAGATTATCAAATACAGTCTATGAGATTACTGTCCAGTGATCATTGTTGACCAAAGATAGTCTTTGAGTAACATCTAGTAGAATATTGATAGTTATCTTATAGCTTACCAATTTAACCGGCTGTCTAAATTCTTTCAAACATGTGTTATTGATCTCTGATTAGTTTACTTATAGGGAATAAATCCAAAGTTCCAGTATACAGTGGCATAGGAAAAGGTCTTCATGATTGGAATCCATAGATTACAGCTCAATTTGAAAATCTAATTTGTATATATCAGATTGGGATTTTCTCAATCTAAAATCACTCTGTGAGAGTCCTAATCCAATTCGATTTGATGCGCGAACAATGGATTCTATGAATTGAAATTCACCGTTCACGGATTGGGGTTTAAATTAATTAAAAGACTAAGAATATAAAAACATAATATAATATGACATGGGGCTTCATTGGGCTGGGTTTTATTTTTTTTTTAACTTAATAAAACTCTAAGAAATTCTACATGTGGCCTACATATATATATAGTTAGTAATTTACATATATATATATATATATATATATATATTAATATATATAATTTAACTATTATATATATATATTGGATTCACGGATTAGAAAATACTCAATTTGCAATTTAATCTGTATATATTGGATTGAAAAAATCTCAATCGAAGACCAATCTGTAGTGTTCATAATCCAATCTAACCTATCAATTCGTGTAATCTGTTTAATCTAATCCAATCCGCTAGATTCTATTGAATTACAGACTACACAGATTGACAGATTTTGTGAACACCTATGTCTAAATGTTAGCTCTTTTATGTCATTTTGCAAAAATTACTCCTTAAAATCAGACTAGCGTAGAAAAGCCCACTAGGCTTAGGGCAAGGCCAACCCAGATTTTTACATGGAAATATTTAAGAAAATAAATTAAAAAAATGTGAAGCGGGTCGTTCAAGTTGGATTCAAATTGAAGAACTAGACCCAACCTGCCTGGGGTCTTCAACCTAAATCTTTATGCGGGAGGGGCTAAATGTTCGGGCCTCAAGGTGACCCTTCAGTCCAGCCTTAACTAGAGTAAATTAGGTGATATATCATTAAAGTGCTATCACTATTGTTCTACCACTTTTTTTTTTTTCTCTTCTTTTGATTCATATCAATTTTGTTAGCCAAAAATACCAAAGTTCCCTTAAACAACACATATTTATCAAACTCTACTCAAAATACTTGGGATTTATTATGTCTTTGTATAGTTGAGATGTGTTATGTTTCAAACTTTCTTAGAAAGGTTTAAAGTTAAAAAACAACACCATAGAAGTAGAATTTCTCAAATTGACCTGTAGACTAGTTCACAAGCTTGTCAGAGCATTGGGTAGAACCAATTAGTTAAAAACACTGTAGAATATGAGAGCTGACACTATAAAGTTTTTTTCTTGATACTATAATATCTGAGCTTTACATTATAACAACTAAAAGTTTTAATTGAAACTACAATACTAAACACCCTTTTAAAAAATGAGCTACTAAGTTGGCCTTTTTTTTTTTGCTAACTAAGGCTTGCAACCAAAGGAAAGACAAATATTATTAAAATAGCCGAAACATGCTAAGGTACAACCAAAAGTCCAAGGACATAGATATGGGTATCCACGTAGACTTAGGGAACCTACTCGAGAATCCGAGCTCCTGACGATAGAGTCAAAAGAAACACTAACCCAACACGGAGTTATATTCCTACTAGGAGTGTCCTAATGACCACAAAGAAAGGCCACACCTTTACATGATCTCGACTTAGAACACCACCCAACCAACCAAGCGGCATGGGAAAACCATCCTTTATACCTAATTCAACTTGCAACAAAATAAAGATTACAAAACAACCCAGATGCCGAAGGGGAAACCACTATCCTTATTACAACAAAACCTAAATACAAAAAAACACAAAACACAAGGCCAAGACATGGTCTTTACTACTATCCCCGTATCCGAGGCTCCTCAAAGCCAGCAATCAAGAAGCCAATCACCACCTAGCTTTAGCCACCTGTATGCCAGAAAGCACCAACAGCCTTACTTCGACCAACCCTTAGTCCCCTCTTCAACCATTCCTATGGTAAGACCTCAACCATCGCAACCCATCTTTAATCGGTGGCACAAACCCAGCCCCTACAACAGTAAGGCCCCTCAACGCCGATGTCAGGCGAACTATGGCTAGATCTACCCAAAACACTGTGGCTCCAACAACTAAGCACCCTTCCTTGCCCCTTCGACCCAGCCCAGTTCCAGGGGAGATCTAAGCCTCCCATGATTGCCGCATGCGACCGCAACCTTTCCCTCCCTAGCCTTATGACCAGATCGACGGCAAAGTAAAACTCCTTTCCACCCTCACGCTCGACCTCCAACCCAAGCGAAGCTTCTTCCCACTAGCGGCATGAACCCCGACACGGTGAAGATCAATTGGCGACGAATGCTCTAGACAAAAACAAGAGACTAGCAGACTGACAATACGTCGGCCTATCGGCCTTAACCCTCTCTTTCTCTAAGATTCTTTTCTTGTTCTCCCTATAAAATTTTAAAAGATGATCAGTTTTTTACACCTAGCTACTAAGTTGGCTTCACCTCTTGGGTCCAATTACCTTTTTCTCTTTAAACTTTCGGGTAAATTAGGTGGCGCACCACTTCTTTATTATTCATTTATTTTTTCATTCTATAATTCATACTAATTTTTAAAATTAAAAAGATCAAAATATCTTTAGATAAAACTTGTTTGCTTAACCCTAATTTAAAATATTTATGTCATCAATTAGTCTTTATACTTTTTAGAATTAGTATGTTTTAAAATTCATGGTAGAAGTTGTAAGATTGAAAAGCAATGCAATTGAGGCGATTTTTTATTTCTCAAATTAACCCTTTAATTTCCCCAAATTAAAAAACAAAACGTTGACGTTTCAAAATCATCAATGAAATCCCTACAAGATTCGGCCTAGTTGTTTCCGATTTTGAGTGTAGGGGTGATTCTCTTCCGTGAAACAGCCATTGCGAAAGGAGTCTACTTCACTCTCACTGGTTTATATGAAAAGCATCTTCCTCCTTAATTAACTGGTTTACATAATAGTGTTTTTCAAAGATTAAAGAAAGAAAGAAAGAAGGAAGAAGCGAAACCTTTATTCTCTCTCTAGAAAACAGAAGGGAGAGGAAGATGGTAAACAACAGGCGTTTTCGTGGCATAAGTGAAGCCTTAGCAGCATCGGAAATGGGAACCAAATCATCCGCAACCTTCAATTTGGGTGGAATCGTCATCGAGTTTTCATCCCCTAGAAAAACTCACGGCACCGGTCAGTAATTGATTAATTAAATCAATAATTATTTCCCGAATTAAACCTAGAATTTCTCATTTCTAATTTGGTGATTCTTAAAAAAAGTGATTGGATTTTGATTCAATGTTTGATCAGATTATATCGTCACACTCACATTTGTGGACATCTTAAACGCCAAGTTAAAAGCTAATGTCTTTAACGACTCCGTCCGACATCTTCCTCGTATTCAATCCTCCAACGACTTGATACTTCTCAACAAAGTCCAGGTTTTTATTTTAATTTTTTTTATCGAGTGTGTAATTCTTGTTATAAATTTCAACTTAGAGCATCTAAATTAGTGTGCCAATAACTTATTTTAGCATTTTGAGTAGAAAAAATAGTTATTTTTGGTGCTAAATTTGGCACCAGTCAGCATTTAGCATTCAATTTACTATTGGTTAATGTATCTATTTTTTTCATTTAATCATTTTAGTTTTGGAATTTTCTTATTATTTTACAATCAAAAGTTTACTTTTTGCAACCTTTAAAGCAGAATGATTATGACAAAAAGGAAAGTATAACATTTGAGAAAACCGCATGCATTGGAGTAAAAACGAGAATAGTATATCATATTAATATGCCATGTTCACATTTTTTGGGTTCTAATTATTGTATTGGCATTGGGTATGGTCTTAATTCACAGTAGCTTTTGTTGTTTTTGTAGATTAAAAAACATGATGGAGAATTTTGTGCTATTTTCAACAAAAAGTATTCATCATTTGCTCTATTTGATCCTAAAAATAGCACCTACACTCCTTATCAAGCTTCTCCTGGATTTGATCTACAAACAATTGACATGACACTCATTCAGAGCTTGATTAGTTTGAGCCACACCTATCAAGTTGTTGTTGGTACATCCTTGTTTTACTGTGCATTACGAATTTATCTATATGCTACAATGACAAAAAATTATGTTCGAGATGGAGATGAACTTTCTCTCTTTGTGTTTTCTTATAGAAAGGAATCAATACCTTATTTCGTTGAGAGATCTAGGGAAACGCGAGTATTTTGATCTAGTATGTCAGGTAAGCATCTGACCCCCCATCAATAGATAAGTAATGGTCCATTTGGTTCGTGGGTTTGAACCTAAATTTAAATTTTTATGAGAGAAAATACCGTGGTAAAAAGGTTTGAATTGTGGTTCAAACTAGGAACCAAACAGAAGATAAGTTAACTGTCTATCTTGTATTTGTTTATTCTTTCCAAATTCAAGGAAATGATTTTTTATTAAGTTTATTCCTTCCAAATTCAAGGAAATGATTTTTTATCAACCTTTTGTTTATGCACAAAGGTTCTACATGTTGAAAACATCGGCACTAAGGAGTGGATGCTTTTTGTTTGGGATGGAACTGATGCCCCTCCTTTGCACTTGGAAACAGAGTAACGCATTTTGCTTATCTCATTTTAAGCTTCCTTCTTAATTTTGGACTTGTTGATTTAGTTAGAAGAAGCCCTTTTGTGTACTTAATAAGAATACGAGGAATTTTTGGCTTGCTTGGCCTCAACTTTAATGATATTTCTGTGGCAAAATTAACTGTTTAAGTTCAATAAAATGTTGCTTGAAATGTATTGTACGGCAGTCTTGCAGAAGATGACCCGCTTCCCCTTGATGTCAAACCGTGCTTGTTAAATATGTCGATCCTTCGTAAATTCCCATGCGTTGGAACTGTCTTAAGGGTGAGGGCTCATGTGGATATTAGCATGCACATTCAAGAAATGGGTCGATGGGTGAAGATTCGTAACATGACTTACGAAATTCATTCTGATCTATGGGTCGGTAGATTGGTTCCTTCCACTAAGCTCACATTGCTTCCTGACAACGAGCAGACTGTCTTAGAATGTAAAAGGTAACTTTTTTTTCCTCGTCACATTTGTTTTGATTGTTATAGATTATTTTGTTGTCTTATAATTTGATTTTGTCAGGGCAATGGATGAACGAGGTCTGGGAAAAGAAGGTCGTTTGCCTTTCTGGAGTCATCCTCTCCCTGGTTTAACTGGTAATCCATGGAGTATTCAATATATATTCAAATTTGTTGATTTTTTTTCCTTCTTAATTGTTTTCTGCAAATTTAGATGAGACGACTTTACACCATGTAAATCAGCCCAAAAAAAAAAAAAAAATGTGCACGTACCTGTTGATTTCATATTGTTGTCCTCTGTTGCTTTTCAGCGATAGATTCCACGAGTTTTCAATTTGCCACATTGATGGACCTCATTACTCAAGTAGAGGTATAGAATAGTTAATGCCTTACTGCATCTTTTACCTTTATTTGATTTTAGGCGTAGAATAAATTGTCAAGAAATTGCTAGAACTTTTTTCCCGTCAAGAGTACAAATATAAACGTTTCAGCTCTAAGACATTTATTTTTCCATATCTTCTTGCGGACAATACACAGAAGTTTAATCCTTTAATGCATACTTTATATAGGATGAAATTATCATAAGATGTGTCATTCGAGTAGTAGCAGTTTCTCCCTTTGATGTGGAGAAATTTCACTTTGATGGAAGCTACGGGATTATACTGACACTAGAAGATCCAACAGCAAGAATCCATGCCTCCTTAAGTGGTCATGATTGGGTAATGCTCTAAACGAGATTTAACACTTAAACTAAAACATTACTTTCGACTTATATTTGGCCGTTTCAGGTTATGTTTTTTGAGGATTTTTCCTCGGATACTTTCAGAAGAAGGAAGATGAACGAAATGTTAGGATTATCATTAGAAGAAAATACAAATTCTCAGAGAAATCCTCCTTGGTTTCAATGTTGCATAAAGTCGGATGCTAGTAGATATTATTCAATTTGTCATACGAAACTTGTAGCATCATAGTTAGATAAGAGGTTCTTGTGAGTGTCTTTTTTTTTTTTTTTTTTTTGGGGGGTCCTTTTTGTCTATACAATAGGAATTTGTGAGGTTTATTAATGTTTATATGGTCGTTCATCTTTTTGAAGATGCATTTTGTATAGCTTATTGTAGTTTATAATTTTCTCATAAGATACACTAGCTTAATGATGTAGCTAGCTTGTGGAAAAAAAATATAATGTACATTACTAGAAAGTAGAGTCCATACTTTATTTTGTATCTGAATTTTTGTATCATTTACAAGTTTTAAAAGTTTCGTGAAACAAATCAAAAGCTTTTTATGTTTCAACATTCGACTAATTAACAGAGTCAGAAATCTTGGGAAGTTCAAGAACAAATTAAATCACTAGTTATTGTGTGTGGTTTTGTTGATCAAGCTTGTCTTTCAGAGTTTGTTGGTGGGCATTATATGATAATATCCAAATCCATGTAGCTAGCAAAGTTTCACGTCACATTGTAAAATCGTTAAGCTACTAAATATTGGGCTTGTTGGCATCGGCCCTTAGAAGCCATTTTTGACAAACTGAGTCCAAAAGTTGCTTTTGTAAATGTTTAGATCTGTTAAGAAGTGGTGTAACTATATGTAAGAGCATTTAGAAAAAGCCATAAAATGACTTCTCAAAAAAGCTATGCCTTCTCAAATAAACTCCTTTGAGTGTACTTTAAAGTTTATACTGAAGTTCCCAAAAGATACAAGCTTCATTCTAACATTTTTAGCGCTTAATAGAAAATTATCCCTTAAAAGCTTTTTCAAATGTAGTTTTAAACACTTGTTGAAAACTACATCTTTTATCTGTCTTCTTTTATTGACTATATGTGCTAATTAATTCGTTGTTAACAACCCTTCAAAAACAAAAAAATAAAAATAAAAATGAAAAAAATTCATCATTGACAAAACAAACAAAAATAATTTGTTTGTATGCTTGATAACCATGTTTGCTCTACCATAGACTTAGTATTGGCTGGTTTGGTTCACGACCTTAAACAAAAATTTAAATTTCTATAAAAAAAAATGTAGCTAAATAGTTCAAACTATGATTCAAACTTACAAAAATCACAAACTTGCAAAACAAACAACATAAAATAAAATTCAATGTTCACTCACAATGTTTCCTCGTCTTTCTCCCATTTGATCAACTCTCATCATTTGACTATTTGTGAAGCAATAATTAGCCAGCTCGTACCAAATGTAAAGTGGGTTATGATCAATGATGAGTATAATGTGAATTGATTAGCCGAAAAGAGGAGCAATTAGTGGAAGTAAGAAACAAATAAACAAACAAACAACATCATTACTTAAGGATGTTAATCATGTCACACTTTGGCTTTCCTCGATTCTTTAACCCCTATCTCATTTGGTCCCATTGAACATAGGTATCTTTGAAAGTTTTGCACCTCTCTTTCATAAATTTCAATGTTAATAGATCATATCAATCTTTTCTAGCCAAAAGAGACAAACCACATTAAAGTCTTTATAATAAAACGTTATAAAGAAAAATGAAATTTGAATTTGCATGGTCTAGAATATAGACAAGATAGAGAGAGATTTCAAACAGACAAAAAATTGTGTGTATTCTTTCCCAACAATTCAACAGCCATTTGCTTTTATGTTTGGTTGATGTTTGATTAGTCAAGATAATACAAGTGTATTAGGTTGTTAATTATGACTAAACAATTGAATACTGAAATTTCCACATTCACATTAATCCATACCTACTATGAACTTTCCCCAACATTTGTCACTCCCCCCAAAAAATCTCACCATTGACTATTACTTCATATACAACAACTACAAGACTTTTGATAAAGAACCCAAAAAACAAAAACAAACAAAAAACCAAAAACAAACAAACAAACAAACAAACAAACAAAGCATCTATCACAAATAGTAATTCAACAGGATTGTCTGATTTCTAGCTAGCTGAAGAAAATGCAGAGTGATATAATATTATGATGAAATATGAACAATACTAATAAGAATCTAATTAATCATAAGTAGTACTAGGCATATTATAGTTGTGATGAGGATGATGGTTATCAACAGAAATGGAAGAACGCTTAATGAAGTCCAAGCAATCGGCAATGGCGTCAGCATAGAAAGAGTTGGAGCGGGCGATGGACGTGAGCCTCACGCGGTGGCAGTAGTAGCCACGATCATCCGAAGCCATAAAACGACTCCTTTTGCCGTATCCATGCCGAATGTTGTTGTTGTTGTTGTTGTTGTTGTTGTTGTTGTTATTGTTGAAGTTGAGGCTCCTTAGAGCTTGCAAGGCCTTAACTCTCCATCTGCTCAAAACCCGCAAAAGCCGCAACATTCTTGGGCGTAGACTTGACACCAAAAACCTCTTGAGATTAAGCCTTATTCCTCCTCCAACTCTACCTCCTCTCATCATCCTATTATTCCTCCCATATCCTATCTTCATAACCCTTTTGTACTTCATCTCTCCCATACTCATTTACCTTCTTACTTAGTCAAAACCCAACATGAGAGAAGAAAGGGGGAAAAAAAAGAACAAAGTTTACTTTAAACTTACCAAAATATGGCCAATTTGAAGAACCACTTTTCTTTCCCTTTGATGAAGAAAGAGGCACAAGGCATATGTATATGTGAATATATATATATATATATATATATATATATATAAGTGCAATTTTTGGAAATGGACTTCAAAGTGGGAATCTGTGGGACTATATTGGAGTGTTTCCCATCTTTGGACGGTGTTTCTATGTATTTGTGCTGTTGCCAAATATTATATCATAGTAAGTAAAATAACTTGATCAATATCATATACTGTCTCTTACAATATACAACCGGCTTGTGCATTTCTTTAAGCATCATGTGTCTGTATAGTATATAAACTAATGGTAAGGTCCAACATTTTGGTATGTTATGCCGCCGTGGGGCCCTAATTAGGGGACATGGTGGGACCATCTTAGAAAAAAAAGAAAAAGAAAAGGAAAAACAGAAGAAGGAAAGGTGGGGTTTTTTGTTTTTCAAATTAGGTGACGTCTAAAGCAGCCAAATAATTAAAACCAAGTTGATATGGCTGTGGGGACAAAAAAACTGGTCAATTATCGACAATTATGTGGTTTGCAATGTAACAAACAACGATTCTGCAGAGAAAAAAAGAGAGGCATAAATCAAATGACCATTAAAATACAAACAAAAATATAAAAAAGGGAGGTGGAGTAACTTCTGTTTGATGGTGTTTTTTTTTTTTTAAGTAAAATGGTATCATATTGCAAATAAGATGAACACAATCATTAATTCAGACACAAACGACCATATTGCATTTAGCAATTCAACCCTGACAGTAGATGGAAACCACTAATAGGTTTGATTAAAATGCTCAAGGGGGCAACACGTGTACCAAGTTCCAACGGAAGGAAATTGAACAAGCACACAATAGGCTCTTTCAAATGCACCACTATAGAGGGTGGACTACTTAAATTAATCAAGACCCAGAACCTAAAAGCATTGAGGTCACTCACAACACCGACGACACACAGACTAAACAAACAAACAACGAGGGGAAGTGGGGAGACCATCTCTATTATTATAGTAAAAAGCCGATATAACAACAAAAACACACCTAAACTGACTAGTGAAAAAATCACTAGATTTATTTAACAAAGACATAGAATAAAACAAAAGGGTAAAGCCTAATAGACATCAATGACCAAACCAGACGCGAGCCAGTTGATGCCTTGGAATGGCATAGAAACCATGATGTTGATGCCTAAGATTGGCACAATACCGTATGTAGGGGCACATAGTGGTTAGGTTCCCTATTTTGCCCAGCTCCGCCTGGTATGGTTGGATTTGCAAGAGAAAAAAAGCCCTCGGAGTTAGGGGACATCGGTGTGGTATTTGTCAAAGTCACTCCGATGCTCAAGTTAGTATTCTGACCAAGAAAAGAAAAAGAATAGGCAAAGTAAACAAAGAAAGAATGCTCCTACATTTTTTGGAGACGATGCTCCTATTTATGTAGTTTAGCTTAGATCTGGGTGTAGACCAGGTTTGACTCATGAACTAGGTTTGCTATAGTATGGATCCTAGGTGGCCAGTGACAATTGTCATTATCTCCGGAAAAGGAGGATTGCCCAACAGGCGGCTGGGATAGTCCACGTGTCGGCTTGTTACCTACTACTATATGATCTGGTTGGGGTCTGATCACTTGCTAGTATTGTAGAGTTATTCTCCATGGTTGCTTTGGCCATGTGAGGTTGGTGCTTGACCTAAGACTAGTGCTTGGCATATGGTCAGTTGGTTGGTACCTGGCCTCTTTGGCTATTTAGTTCAAAGGCGTCTAGATTTTTAAACGGTCTTCCCATCGTGAAAATTTTCCTTACAACAATAGCCCATTTAGACTTTAGTGATAAAGATCATCGACACCCAAGTTTTGATGTGGTTGTGCAATATTTTTCATAAGCATATCCAGATAGTTGGTCTTGGCTTAGTTGGCCTTTTTGGACACCTAGTCTTAGACCTAGTTGGCTGTAGCCTTTTTGGACTCTTCATCCTAAACCTTGTTAGCTGTAACTAAGACATGGTCTTCTCTGGTCAACTGTAGCCTTCTTAGACCTGTGGAACTTTTCATCAAATCTAAGGTTTCTTGGTTAGCCATAGCCTTTTTGGACTCTTCATCCTAGACTTGGTTGGAAGCAGCTAGGACCTGGTCTTCTCTGGTCGGTTGTAGCCTTCTTGGACCTGGTCGGCCTTTTCGTTGGGCCTAAGGTCTCTTCGTTGGTCGTAACCTTTTTGGACTCTTCATCCTAGACCTAGTTGGCCGTACCTAAAACCTGGTCTTCTATGGTTGGCTATAGCTTTTTGTGGACCTAGTTAGACTTTTCATCAGATCTGAGGTCTCTTAATTGGCTGCAGCCTTTTTGGACTTTTCGTCTTAGACTTGGTTGGCTGTAGTTGGGACCTGGTCTTATCTGGTCAATCATAGCCTTATTAGGCATGGTCAAACTTTTTTTTGGACCTAGTGGTCGGACTTCTAGTTAGATGTGGTGGTCGGATGCGTCATCAGATCCCTAGTCAGACCTAGTGGTCATGGTTGGACCTGATTGAAATTGGTGGATGTGGTAGGACCTAGTGGGCCTAGTTAAACCTAGTGTCGAACACTTGGTCAGACCTAGTGGTTAGATGTGTTATCAAATCCCTAGTCAAACTTAGTAGTTTTGGTCGGACTTGATTGAAATTGGTAAACCAATTCTGACCTAGTGGTCTGACTAGGTGGTCAGATGCATCGTCAGATCCCAAGTAGGACTTGGTGGTGGCAATTAGACCAGGCCAGAACTAGTAGACCTGGTAGACCTGGTCGGAACTGGTGCATCTGGTCAGACTCTTGGGATTTGACACTTAGTCAGGTGACCTATTGGTCCATTAGTCTACTGACCTTCCCAAGAATAGTTGGGGAAGATAAGGTTGTTAGAAAGGCATGGTACCCTTTTTCTATCGTCAAAATGTTGATGCCTGAAACTAGCATAACACTGCCTGCGGCGGTGCATGGTGGTCAAGTTCCTTGTTTCCCCAACGCTACCTGGTCTGGTTGAATCTGTAACAGAAAAGAAGGCCTCAGATTAAGGGGACACCAGTTTGGTGTCTGTCAAAGGTATTTTGACTCTCAAGCCAGTGTTTTGATTTGGAAAAGCAAAGGGAAAGGTAGAGTAGACAAGGAAAGAATGCCCGTTGATGCTTTTATTTATAGAGTTTAGCTTGGATTTGAGTATAGACTAGGTTTGACCCATGACCTGGGTTTGTTATGATACGGATCCTAGATGGCCAGTGACAAGTGTCACAATCTTTGGGAAAAGAAAGATTACCCAACGAAGGGCTGAGATGGTGCCATGTGATGGTCTTTGGGTAAGACCTACTATTGTGTGATCTGGTCGGAGTCTGATCACCTTACCGATACCGCAGAGTTGTTCTCCATGGTTACTTTGTACATGTTAGGTTGGTGCTCAATCTATGGTCAGCTGGTGCTCTACCTATGGTCATCCGGTGCTCGGTCTAAAACGGATGCTCGGCCTATGAATGATGCTTGGCCTATAGTCAGCTGGTGCAAGGCCTATGGTCGGCCGGTTAGTACCTAGCCTTTTTGGCCATTTGGTTCAAATGGGTCCAAATTTCTAAATGGTCTTCCCATCATGAAAATATCCCCCATAATCGACAACAAGCTGAAGGAAAGCTAATAGAGACCTAGAGCAGTACATTAGCCCTGCGAAACCACAGCCCCACGGTATTAACCACCATTGCTCACCCCCACCAACCAAGGACGGCAACGCCTCCACCAACTAAAGACCTCCAACAGCCAAAAGACTTGAAACCACGATCTTCAAACTACCAAAAGCCCCCAGTCCGCATTGAGAAGCACCGCCACACCACCCTTGTCTAACGCATCGCTAAGCCAAGAGAGCTACGAGGTTGCCGACATCCAGACGCGACCATGAGCATAAGCCCAAGATACCCCTTAGCCCTAGAAAATCACCCCAAAACACAACTGACCAAACCATTGCTATTCTGCCGAAACCAATCTACAGGGCTGAGGGTCTAAAGGCCAACCCAAGGGGCCACTTGATTCCAGTCCCTCAAGCTTCTTTAGAGAGGCGGCGCACCAAAAAAGGAAGGAAAAAAAACCCTAGAAGAGAAAGGAAGAGTCACAATTTTTTTTGGTCTAACAAAGATTGAGCTTCTTAATGTTTGTGTTTATTGTAGAGTGGCTAACCTTTCAAGTTCCAATACCAGTTATGGGGCAGTGCAAGTGATTTTCTAAAACGAGCACATCAAAAACAAAAATTGCTCAGACCATTAACTAACGAGAAAAATGTAAATATCACATGGTGATAAGGATGTCTTATTTGGAGCCTTTGCTTCTATCCACAAAAGACTTGAGTCATGCCGCATACAAGAAGTCTAACCTATGGCATAGACTACACACTAACAGGCGAACACTGAACTTTGGGCTGATAGCTGCTGAAGGCCTAAGATCACGACGCTTACCATCCCCAATGATCTCAAGACTCCTCTAATAGCGTTGAACCGAGGGCGTATCTAATTTTTTTTTTTTTTTAAATAAAAAATGTGTACATTTGCTCATTATATTACAGGGTTACACTAGGAAATTACGAAAGCGATTGCCTTTGGAATAAAGAAGGTCATGATTGAGCAAGGCATCTAGTGTTTTTTTATTATTTCTGTCACTACATAGGTCAACTCCATTGGCATAGACCTGTTTTAATTTAGTTTGTTTCTGAGAAACAACTTCAGAAAGTTTTTTTTGATTAAGAACGAGTGTGAGAAATGTGGCAGGAAAAAAGTTACGTCCAAACGGCAAGTAATTTAATCGGCCATACTTTTTGGTAGTTGACCAGACTACCACGCTCTTCTAGCTTTTGACTTTTTGGCCTCCTTTGCTGAAATATCAGATTCAAATGGACCAAATAAAACGTGTGAAAAATTCAAATCACTAGCACTTATTAACAATCATCCATTTCATCTCTAGTGCAAAATAATGTACATAGGTTCAAAAACTAAATTAAAATGTGGAACACATGCATAATTTTAAAATGTAGCACAAAATTAGGCCTAACCACTACCGGGTTACTACAGAAACATGCTCAAACTCCTATTCCTACTTCACTATTGGGGATTGCAAGAAGAGAGATTTAAAAGAAAAAAAAAAGAAAAAGGCGGTGAAGGTGATGCACAACCCTCAAATGCTGTTACTCGGACTGCTCGAACGGAACACGAACAAACAATTGTCCATGCAGCGTGACGACTGCTGACGTCTGGTGTGGATCGATTCTTGATGGTAGGGTCACAACCTGCCAACACAAACAAAAACCAAACTCAGCGTGCAAATATGCTAACAATATTTCTATTTTCAACACAAACAATTGCCAGACAAAATTTCATCGATGACTGAAACAAAGCCGGCATAAAGCTTTAAGTGCCTTTACCCCCCAGCTGATTTCTTATGAATCATTCGTTAGAATTGGTGTTCTCTAACATTTGCATTTTACCAAACCCCCCAAACCAAAACGCACAATCCCAAAAGAGAAACAGCAATGATAAATATAAAAAACTATACCTTCTTGAAAGGTGTGACGCCCCATGGGTTATCAGGATGCTCGGGTTCACCACTTATAACCAGCCGTCCAGCTGGATCAGATTGCACACGCACCTGCAGTTTGATGGTAAGAAACATGATATCTTAAAAGGAGGTCGACAAAGTATGGCACATTCGATGCAATACACATAAAAAGCAGACCTTTCCCTATTCTGTTTCATGTTTGACATTTTTACAAAATTCAAGCATAAGCATGTACTAACGAAAGGTGTCAAAAAATACGTAGGACTGCAATTTGGACAATTATCCACAGCAGAGTTTCAACTCATCTAAAGTTTAGTTAAGCAACCCAGGCGGGACTTGCTTGTTGCATCAATGGTACAAAAGTTCAATTTTATACTGAATTCAACATTGCTGATGAAGAACAAGAGTAGCAAGTAGTAATAATAACCAACTTCTCTTATTTTCTCTAATTTTGCTTCTGTCTCTCTTCTTTCTTAACTGTCCTAAGTCAATTGGACAAAAGCTAAGAAGAAGGAAAACAACAACGTGTGTACTTTACCTCCTCGCGTAGAAGTCCTGGGACTAAAGCATACACCTCGTAGCAATCTTTCTGTAAGCACGACATTTCTCATGAATGTGAGAATTTTCTTTTATATATATATATATATATATATACATATATATATATATATATATATCTTGAAAACTCAGAACTCTGCATTCTCATATTACACAAACACACACACACACACACACATCCAAACATGCATTTGGAAACTTACGGTTCTTTGCACATTGATCTTCACCCACTCAGCTGGAGGTCCAATGTCAACCACCGCAGTGTCCAACCTATCCATGCAGACAGAATCATAAAAGTGGGTAAATCCAATTCCAACAACAATGTGTCTTTGTCGAGTCAACAGATTTACAATGATTCAGTAACATGTAACTTGATCCTCAACTGTGACTTGGAAGCTTTCGTACGCATCGCTTTTACCGCATGGTCTGTGTAAGGTGGCTTCTTACGTTTGGGCAGACCTAGTTGCAATGTACAAAAGACAAGTAAATAAGAAATTTTTGCCGGCTATAACCTGACAATCCGAATAATCTTCGTTTGTATTGGGAGGCCATACCTATATTTTTGAGTTGTTTTTCACGCTTCTGAATGGAGAGAGAATTTTTATCCTAATGAAATTCGGCACATGTATAATGTGTCATTACATATTTATGCATGATAAACATGACAGATCATGGGAAAGAACGTGTGTGGCACTAAAATTTTTAACTCACCTTAATAATGGGGTCGCTGACTTCACCATTACCAAGAAGTCTCTGAGAGTGCCAACCCTGCATGGCACGTGCCGCAGCATCCCTACGTGCTCTACCTGATCCTGAAGCCTGATAGCCAGAGTCAATTGGAAGTGAGAGAAAGAAAGAACCTCTTGGATAAAGGAATGGAAGATAGAGAGATGGGGGTAAACACTTAAATCAATCAAGTACTAGAAATTGGAGATCTGTAATTGATTTAGATTAAGAAATCTTTATTCGGAAAGCATTCATAAAGCTTTCTCATTATCATAAACTAAATACAACTAAAAAATCAAAAATCACGTTAGAATTACCTGAGTATCAACATTACTAGGCTCTGCTTGGGAAGTAACAGGAACACTAAGCTCACCACCACGTGTTTTATGTCTTTCATAATCTAGGAGTGCCTGAAAGTGCAGTTATAGAAAAACCACAGAGCAGAAGTAAATTCAATTCAACCTCAAAGAATCAGGTAAAATAGATCGGACCAACACTAGCTTTTTGTCAGATTGGGGATAAGAGGAAGAGAAGGAAAAGAAAAAGGTGAAAAAAATGGATTCATTACGTAACACAATAATCCAAAAAATGAAACATACATGAAAACATATAAATAAGCAGCATGCTTGTGCCTGTCTAAAAGTAATTCAAATCACAGGCCAAATAAAAGCCACAAGTTACAACCAAGGAATCAAGTTTTTGAACTTACATGCACCATTAACGCACATCATTCTTTTGGTTGGATCACATCTCGGTTATTTCTCAAATATTTCAATAAGATCGCACTATTAAGGCATATACTATCAATGAGAACTTCCAAAATGAACATATTTATGCTATCAAATCAATCTAAACGCACCTTCTCATAGAAACCTCGAAAGGTCCAAGAAACTGTAGTGCATGTCCTGTAGAAAAAAAAAATAAAAAAAAGAGATTATTTACAAACATGGGCATGGACATAATCTACGTAGGGCCATTACTCACGCTCCATCACAATTTCCCCAACTGCAAACCGTATGCCTCTTGAGGATAGAGAAAGATTCATGAATAGAAATGCATTCCCTTCGTTTCCCAACCGTTTTTAGCAAGTTTCACGTCTCTTTCTTTTTTCCCAGTGGCAATTTTTGTTAAAAAAAGAGACCAGGACAACAAATGTCCACATCACAAAATTGTCCCTTACTGCTTACTACTATGAAAGCATATACGTTGCTGCAAAAGCAATGCTCATGATAGGAAAAATTATGAAACCATGTAAAGTTAAGCATAAGACAATAAAACTTGTCTGCATTTAATAAGAAAAGCAGTAAATTGCTGATACTGTTAAAAACAGTGACAAAAGCAAATTCAGTGACATACTTTGGGGGTTTGAAGGACTCTCCTACTTGCCGCCACAACTTACATGAAGTCACCTATCAATAAATGGAAGCCGATTATGTAGCTTAGGAGGAAAAAAAAAAAGCTCTGAAAAGGATAAAGCGGATAAGATCGCAAACATGATTTGTAAGTGTCACAATCCATGTAAAATTGAGAATGTGAAGCATATTATAAAGGGTATTCGTAAGTGTCACAATCCATGCAAAATTGAGAATGTGAAGCATATTAGAAATGGTTGAAACGTGAGAACTAAAAACATGCAGAGATGTTACTGTTCTGCGTGAATCAAACAACTTCATTTCATCAAAGTTTTGAATTAAGCCTGTGATTCCAATCCTTTTCTGGTTAAGGTGACAGCAAATACTTCGATTGCAACTATGATCTGACACTCTCTCTGGTATTCATGTCCGAACTTGTTCCATTCAAATCACGAATAAAAAAACAGCACATGGTTCTACCATTTTAAATTTTGAAGAAAGCAGAATTGTTACACTGTGAAAAATACTAATAGACAGACGGAAAACCGTGCAAACCTTGTCATAGCCGCCCAATCTAGTCACAGCTCTCCATAGCCTGCCCAACAAGAAATAGACACACATGAAGAGAGATACTTTTTATTGCATTAAACATAGAAATAACATAATTATTAAAAATATATATATATATATAGAAACTGACTTGAGGCAATTTAGGCCCTCTCCATAAAACTTGGGAGGCTTGAATTCCATGCTTCTCTCCTTGAAGAAATTTTCAAGCTCCTTCATGAAATTGGACTGATCGTCTTCGGTCCCCGACTCGCTTCCTTCGTAGACGAGGTAGTTATCGTCCAAGAAATACGAGTCCTTTGAGGTTGGAAGGCCATTGCCATTATTTTCCTTCTGAGACTGAGGTTGTGAATTGGGCACAGGAATGTCGGGAGGTTGTTCAGGGGCTTCAGTTTTGGCCTCAACATGGCTACTACTAGTAGTTTTGACCTCAATAGTACTCTTTTCATCAACAGAATGAGAATTAGAATGTGGGATTTTGGAATCTTCCACTTTTATGGATGTTTTATTCTTATTCTTATCCTTATCCTTATCCTCAACAATTGCTTCACTTCCAGTGGTCTTGGGATTTTCATTTTCAGCTTCTTCTTGTTCTTCTTGTTTTTGCTTCTGGGTATCTGAAACGGCGTCCTTTGCCTTGGAATCACTCATTCTTCTACTTCTTCAAAAAAAGATTCAAACTTTAAACTGCAAAGTCCAATCAAGATTCAAACTTTTTTCCCCAATTTTCAAAAATCGAGGAAAAACGAAATCTTCCATGGTTTTTCAAGTTAAACTGGGAAAAAGAAAAGAGATGGAGGGAAAAACGTACCTGGATTGGGGAGAATTTGAGCCAATTGAACGCTCTTAGGCGTAAATTGAGACTGCTTTCTATCAACCCTAATCCCCCTTTCTTTTTTTTTTTTTCCTCCAAATTCTTCAAAACCCAAAAATTTCTTTGCAATTGCGAGTTGTACAAATAATCTCCATTTTTCTTATTTTCTGGAATAATAATAAAAATAATACAAAAAAGTGGAAATTTTGGAAAAGAAATGAGATTGGGAATTACATTCTAGGTTTTTCGCATGTTATGCCATGTTGGAACTCATGACCCATCAGAAGAAGACTCGGAATTCTTGGGTGTAAAAGAAAAAAAGCAAAAAAAAAAGCAAAAAAAAAAGAAAAAAAAGGAAAAGGGAATGTATGAGACGACGTCGTTCAGTACTTTCATTGCATTGTGTTATTTTAGGCTTACTTTTTTTAACGACTACAGTCCTTAAGTTTTTGAAATTTAGCATTTGGAGCCCCAACTTAAGACATCTTAATTTCTGAGTCCCCAAACTTAGATTAGACCAAATGTAAACTTGAAGCATAACCCCGAGTTTAGTATGATGTGTAACAAACAAACAACCTATAAGATGTTTGGCACACTCAGTTCCAACTCATTAAATTTAACATAAACAATGTAAACCTCTTATATGCTGCAGTGTAAAGTAAAAAAATGCTACAGTGTATACTATAATTTCTTCAGTTTTAACTCAAATTTCAAACACCCTATGGATGTAAAAATCTATGTCATGTTACATTAGATGGAAGATGGTAACTCAATAATTTGATATTTTTCACCTATATTTTCATTCAACATGCTATCTAAAATTCAATTCCACTTATTATTGTTAAAGAAAAAGCACAATTTTTTTCAATTTTTTTTAATCTTTTTATACTCAAAAGAGTAGCTCAAATTACCAATGATTTGTTTTAAATACAATAGGCCAACTTTCAATATTTTTGAAAGAGCAACGTACTATTTTGACTTGTAGTGTACTATTTTTCAAAATGATTAAAAATCTTATTATTATTATTATTATTATTATTTTTGGAAGAAAGGAAGTGGGAGGAGCGGTAGGCGACCAATAGTTAGTTTTGTGATTGGATTGATCATTTCATAATATTCCCAACGATGTTACTATAGGTCATATGAGCAGGTAGAAAAATGTAATATTAAATTAAATTAGGAAAAAATATGTGGCGGCAGAGAGGGAGATGAAAAGCAGAGAGAGACAAAAGGAGGAAAAAGGCACAAACTAGTAATATGTAAATAAAGTTAAAATAGGAAGCTAACAGGAAAGAGACTAGTTCAAACGTTAATTTAAATCATATGCAAATTGCAACCTTAGCTGCAATTGCTTAGTGCTGGTGGAGGTGGACCCCACCCAGACACGTAACATTGTATCGTCTATCATATCATATAAGTATCGTCTCTATATATTTCATCTTCATTCGCCAACTTCAACCATCTCAATATGCATTCATGTCAATTATCATTCTCACTGCCTTTTATTTTCTTCTGAATATAACTTTGTTGCTTTTACTTGATACATTTTAGCTAGCTAGGGGCTGAATTTCATTTGGAGAAAAAAAAAAAAAAGAAATATATATATATAGATCATATATGGCAGGTGGGTTGCTGGATTTGTTTTTGGTTGCTTCAATCCCAGTGTTGAAACTGCTCATATTAACTCTACTTGGCTCATTTCTCGCTTTCACCGCCGCTGATATTCTCGGGGATAATCCACGGAAACGTTTAAATACTGTAAGTTAATACATATACAAACATATATATACATATATAGACACACTCACACATATATTTCTACTACATTCATCAAGAACATCATGGATATCATGCATACATGTTGATCAACATATATGCATGCACGACTTAGGGGTGAACAAGTGGATGGTTTGACAGGCGAATGACGCGGTTTTGCAAAAGGACACTATTATATATTATTTTATATTCTACACTATATGTTATACATACTACTATATATTGAATTGTACATGTGTGTGTGTGTGGTCAGCTAGTATTTTTCGTGTTCAATCCAGCATTTGTGAGTAGCAACCTGGCCAAATCCATTACTCTTGAAAGGATTATTTCATTGTGAGTACATTTGCTATATATTATGATTCTGTTCAATTTGATTTGAATTTCATTCGTTTTCTTTTTCTTTGTTTCTTAGTTTGATTCATTTTATATGTATGTCCGTACAGGTGGTTTATGCCAGTGAATATCTTGACTACATTCGTGATTGGATCTGGGTTAGGATGGATAGTTGTCAGAATCACAAAGCCTCCTCAACATCTCAAAGGCCTTGTGTTAGGCTGCTGTTCAGCAGGTATATACATATACATACATACATACATACATACATACAATACATATATAAAAGTGTGTGTGTGTAGATGGTAGTAGAAATCAATAATTAGGAGATGATATGATGGTGAACAGGAAATTTGGGAAATCTGCCAATAGTGATAATCTTAGCAGTATGCAGAGAGAAAGGCAGTCCATTTGGAGCACCTCATCTTTGTCATTCCTCTGGAATGACCTATGCTTCGCTTTCCATGGCCGTACGTGTTACCTACTCTACTAATTCATTGTCATATAATATACTCATCTTTCTTTACTATCAGTGATGGAGTCAGAATTTCTTTTTTTCCTTAGTTGAAGCACTACAAAAACAAAATTAGAGAGAGTTTTTATCGATTGCATTGCAGATATAATTAGCACTACTTTCAAATACTTGATCTATTTTAGTTTGTCTGACCATGAAACACTGTTTTTTCCCCTTTCTTCAATGTATACTTTAGATTGGAGCCATTTTCTTATGGTCTTATGTTTACAACATTGTTCGAATTTCCTCGAGTACGGTCCCGGGAAGCAGTGTGGAACCTACCAAACGAACATCGGACTTGATAGAAGGCAGTTTTTCAAACTCAGAAGCTCTGGTTCTCAGAAAGGGACAGAGTAAGGTATGTTGGCACAGACCTCCTTTTTCTACACATAAGGAAAACACTTAGTTTTATAACTTGTTTAGAGTACGATTATGAATTTATGATAGTGTTTGTGTCTGGCAGGTGCCAATGTTCGACAAGATAAAGCGCTACTTAACAATGTTTTTAAGCCAGATCAATTTGAAAGCATTATTTGCACCTTCAACCATAGGCGCGGTATATGCTTGCTTGCAACTTAGATTCCATGTCATACGAAGAGAGAGAGTTCAGAAATAAAAGCTTCTAAACATTTTCTTTGTAATAGGTCGTCGGGTTTATCATTGGCATTGTACCCCAAATCCGAAAATTGTTTGTTGATGACGGTGCCCCCCTTCTTGTGCTTTATGATGCAGCTTCCTCGGTGAGGTAAACAAGATACAACGGTTCCAAGTTCAGTGTTTGAGAGATTGGAGATGTCATCTTAACTTCAAAAATGACTACTTATTAGTCCTTTTTTTCTTTTTAATTTGTGTCAATTTTCGTTGTGTACTAGCAGTGATGCAGCCATCCCAACAGTGGCCCTAATAATGGGAGCAAACCTGCTTAAAGGTGACGAATGAATTCAGAAAGTTCTTTTATACTTGTTTATGCTTTCCACGAGGGTTGAGGCCAATAAACTCTTGTTGGGGTTGTGCAGGGTGGAAAAGGTCTGGCAGTCTGGCTAGGGTGATTTGTGGGATTATAGGAGTTCGGTACATGGTGCAGCCTGCAATAGGCGTGGCAATTGTGAGAGCTGCAAAACACTTTGGGGCAGTGCAGTCGCGGTCAAAAGACCCACTCTATGAGTTTGTTCTCCTGTTGCAATACGCGCTTCCTCCGGCGATGAACATTGGCACTATCACCCAATTGTTTGGAGCGGGGGAGAGTGAATGTTCTGTTATTATGCTCTGGACTTATGCTTTTGCATCACTCTCGCTTACTCTTTGGTCCACCTTCTTCATGTGGCTTGTTGCCTAATCCAATCATTCTTCCATTTAAACATTCAACCTAAAACATGCATTTTGCAGCTGGGCTGCTAAACATAGATGTTTGGCAAAAAAACTTACCTAAAATGTTTACTATTAAGTGTTTCATTTCTCTCAACTTTGAAGAAGGACATAGCAAGTCATTGACAAGAGAAAAGAAAATGACAAGTTGAGGATGATAAACATAAATGTAGTTGGCTCAAGTCGAAGGATGTTCAATTGAAGAATAGCATAGCCAAGTCGAGTTTTGTGTTTTTCGAAGACAATGAAAGTTGATGATGTAATTATCATATATGTATCAATGCATCAAAACTTTCATACAACAGTTTGGACCCAGCCATTTTACTTATTGTCAAGTGACAGTTCTTTCTGTCACACAATAGTATGGGACCTATTGAGAATTAAAACATTTTGCACTTAATGTAACTGTTAACGTGAAATTTTTAGTTCTTATGCATTAGAGGTGTGATTGTCTATATTAAATTTTGTCACAGATCAAAACGTGCTAAAAGAAAAAAAGAAGTTAGTAAATAATTTGCCAAAATTAAAGTTCGGAGACTAGAATGATACATGCTAAGAGCTCAGAAGCCAATATGATTATAACCCAGAAAATTAAAAATACATTAGGTAAAGCAGTGTATGACATTAAAGATAGCATACTAATTATGATGACTAAATTAACATGGAAATTTGCGAATTGATGTACAGAACTATAGCTCAAATTCCATAACTAACATCCCGTTGGAAACCACCTCAGCCATTTTGTGAAATGATAAGTATTTTTGCGTCTTCTGTGTTTTCCTTTTCCCTCAATGGACATTCTTGCCACACCAGTTGACTGGTGTAAAAGCACAACATGAGGATGATCAGACTCTAGAGTTGAAGCAGAGACAGAGCTAGACCCAAAATTCATTGTGCTTCTCTCATTCTGATCCACCTCTACATCGTGATGATGATGATGATGATCTTGTAAAGCCACCCACAACTACAAATTTTTTTTTATCCAATTAAGGATCAACAAGCTCATCTTAGTATTATTCTTCTTTCAAGTAAACAAAAGAAGTTCAGCCACTAATAAAAAAGGGAGGCTAAAAAGGGCCATCTACCTACTTTTTCGTGTTAAAAAATGAATAGAAAAGAAAAGAAACCTGTAACACTCGGTTCTCCAATACAGCTAGACGCTCCATCAATGTGCCCTTGTAATGAACTCCTCCATTGCTGATGACATTGACACGCTCTTATTTTCGTACTCGAGCCTTTGCCAATTAGTACTATGTCTCTCTTCCAAAAACTGCAGCTGTAATACATGGAAATAAAAGTATGATCGCGCATATGGTATTGAAAATTAAGAAGAAGAAGAAGGACACGAGGTCTGTTTTTTTGCCAAACGATTGACGCGATCGAGTCTTGGGAGAATAGGAGGAAGAGATGCAGCGGTACTAGAGATGATCTCCTGCGTCTCCATCAAACTTAATTTTGTTTTTCTAACTTGTATTGTATGCATTGCAATTGCAGTTCTTTAGTTTTAATATAAGAGAGTTCAATAAACGAAACTCCTAGCCACCCTGGGAGCAGATCAATGCATTAAATGCTGACCAACACGCATACTGCGATAAGGATTGTGATTTTCTTTCCATGACTGTTTTAGTATATTATGTTACATATATTTTACATTTTGCAAACAAAACAAATACATGTCAGAATGCATAATATGTCAAAAGAACTGACATATCGAGTTGGAGCCATGTTTCAGCAAATTGCGGATATGAGATAACCATTACTAACATCATCCTCTGTACAACAACAAATGGAGCGTTTGGGAGCGTAGTGGAGACCGTAAAATGGCAGTACTAACTATGTTCCCAAACATCCTAACTTTAAGCATGCCAGTCCATTGAACTCAATGCAACCCCTTTTGCTTTGTTTCCTCTTAATTGACCATATTTACACTCAACGCATCTCTCTCTACATGCATATTTATATTTATATATGTATATGTATGTATTATATACATTTACAACTCAGTAAGCTTAGCCCCTTGCATTCCTCCATTCTTTACATCAATCCTAAAATTTGTAGAGAATTTTATATGTATGCATCAAAGGCGCCGAATTTAGAGAGTTGTTTTTCACTTGTTTATCCTCCACTTTTGTTTCAGGGTTTAGGCCAATAGTTAGCTGTTGTGGTTGAGCAGGATTGAGAATGTAAGGCAGTTTGGCGATTTGCAGAAATGATAGGAGTTCAGTACATGGTGCAGCCTGCAACAGGCGTCGCGATTGTGAGAGCTGCCAAACACTTCGGTGCATCGAAGTTGAGGTTGAAAGATCCGCTCTTTTTTCTGCTATTGCAACGAGTGCTTTGCGTCATCTCATCATTCGTTCATTCACAGTTTCACATCAAACATGAATTATGACATCTGCCAAAATTTACGTTGCAACTTTTATTACTCAATTTTTTATCCCTCTCAACTTTACCAAAGAACATAGCAAGGAACTGACTAAAAAAAAAAAACGAGTGAATGACAAGTTGAGAACTGGAAACATAAATTTAGTTGGTTATATTCAGAGAACTTTCAGTTGAAGATCAGCATAGCCAAGTCTAGTTTTGTGTTTTTCAAAGAGCTGTTGAAGTTGTTCAACAAACTGAGCATGCACTTGCGCAACCTGAAAAACGAATAACAAAAAAAAAATGGTAAGGCATTGCCTATTGGTATGGGAGATTTAGCTATCATCCGAAGCTTTGGCATTTGTGGCCTAAATTAATATACATAAATCAAAATTTTGTTGAGTTTGCAAACAATGTTCCAAGTCCCAAGTCCTAAAGTCCGAAAACTTCATTTTCTATAGATTACGAAGAGAATCCAAACCTCTTCCATGGTGGGCTGTGGATTTTTGTCAAGTTGAATTGGTTTTCCAACCACCACATGCATTGGACGTCGGTAAGGTAAAGGAGACCTGTAAAAGAATCAAGCATTTCGTTACCTTGGATTAGTTGTTAATCAATCTTATAATATGTATATTTGGTTGATCTTTGTACGTTAAAAGACCTTGGTTAGGGAATACACAAATTACATACCCAAATATTCCCCAGAAGAAAATAGGGGTGAACTTGATAGCCCTCGAAAACTTAAGAAACAACTTCCCCCGTGGCTTCCACCAACTATAAACATTCGACTGAAATTCAATCAAACATAACATTAGGACAATCACACATATCTAGCACTCATTTGTTTCATGGGTTTGAACCACAAATCTTTTTACTATTGTGTTTCTCTCACGAACATTTCAATTTCTGTTCAAGCTGTCTGTGAATAATTACCTGACCGAAACAGAAAACAGGAACAAGGGGAAGGCCCATCTCCATTGCAATGCGAACAAACCCCCTTCTTGACTTAAGGAAGGCTACCTACATTCCAGATAAACAAACTTTAATATGAAATAGCAAGAACAAAATAAGCATTTTTCAGTCATCAAGGCAAACCACCTCAGAACCATGCTCCATGAGGAATGTCTCTTGGACTCCACCAGGCACAACAATACAGCTATAACCCGAGGCCAATCGGGATACGAAATTCTTCTTTGTTGCAGGAGAGAGGCCCAACCAAGTCCAAATATGCCTCAAGAAGGGCGTATAGAAAACGGCAGTGCTGGCGAGGACTTTAATCTTGGGAAGTGGCATAAACCCCGTGAGGTCTGCGAGCGCAACGACACCAATGGGCAAAACCGAATGGGGCTCATAACCAAATACATAGGCGCGGTCGGGTCGGAAGGCGTCGATGTCCTCGACGTGAAGAGTGAGAGGGAAGTAACTGCAGGCGTGTTTGCAAATAAACCTCGAAACTCTTCTCCCAACTTTGCTTTGCTCGTCGATCGGAACCGCTATCAGCAACACCAAGAATCCCAATACACTAAAAATGTTTTGAAACTTGTCATAATCAATCAATCAAATCAATCAAAAGAAAAAAAATCTGAATGTGATGAATTTTAAAAGTGACTCACAGGAGAGAGTAGGGGAGAGGAAGGAAGAGGAGAGAGAAAAGGATTAAAAGGGCGTTGAAGTGAATGCTTCCAAGCCATATAGACATTGCCACCACAGTTTTCAACAAGGAAGTTCCTCCTTTTCCTTTTTCTTCTCCTCTAAAAACCTTCATGCTCATCTTTTTTTCTTCCAAAAATTTCCCTGCCTCTGAAACTGATTTCCCTAATCCAAACTAATAATGGGCACACCAGAATTTTGCCTTCCAAAAAATGTTCCAACTTCGAGTCGTAACTAGAATTACAACTACAAATAATGAAAAAAAAGTGTTGAAAATTTTCTATTATATATAAAACAAGAAGGGCAGCAAAAAAAAAAAAAAAGAAAAAGAAAAAAAAAAAACTCAACAACAACAAAAATGGAGATAAAAAGGGAAATGGGAAAGACTCACATTTGGGTGGAGTTCCGAAAACCGGAGACTTTGGGTTCCAAAATTGGACGTCGGTTGGAGAAACCTAAGAAATCCAAGACATAAAAATTACTAAGTTTATAAATGGAACTCCATTGGGAGTACGGAGAAATGATTTTTTTAATAATAGTACTTAGTAATTGTCAATAATAATAATAATCAGAATCATAATTAAGAATTATCAAAGAAAGAAAAAGATGACATCCTTTAGCTCTACGTTTCCAATGATCTCTAGAAGTATTCCGTCACCTGTTCTTGGCATGTGCTTATTAACTTCACCATACTTATCTTCTGCTTTGTCCCCATTACATATGTTGAGGTGTTTGAGCTCCCGACCGGAGTATAGCGGGCCCTATTACATATGTTGAGGTGTTGAGTTCTTCGATCAGAACCTAACTGGCACCTCAAACATATATTGTCGAGAGGGTCTCTGTTCGGGGAGAGGCCTAGCTCGAAGTTGCCTCCCTCGTGGGGAGGGCGTCCTCTGGGAGTCGAACCCGTATCCTCTTAGTCCCTGTTCGAGGAGAGGCTCAGCTCGTAGTTACCTCCCTCGGAGGAGGGCGTCTCTTGAGAGTTAAACCCGTATCATCTTGAATAAGAGGGTCTTAGGGCCTATCCAAGTACCAATCCATCTAAGATAAACCCTAAGACCCTCTTGAGACTCCCGAAGGACGCTCTCTCCCGCGAGAGGTAACTCCGAGCTGGGCTTCTCCCTAGCTCCGGCCGCGAAACCTAACACCTCAACAACATATATTAATATTTAATTCCTCACAAATAAAAATATATAATGATAAAAATAAATAAATAAATATCCTTATCTTTGATCTCCCTATCCAAGATGCCTTTATATTTTATTTATTAGAATAATTTTTTTGGAGAATTATTATGAATTAATAATTAATAAACATGACACATATTACGTAATACATTGGCCAACTTCTTTTAGCTTCTACTTCCACTTGCTCACTCACGAGTCGCGTGTTAGCTTAGCTGTTGCTTTTTTTTTTTTGGTCCTTTTTTTGGATGGAATCATATGGAAAGTTGCCTTTTTTTCTTCCTTGAAAAAAAAAAAAAAAGTTGCATTTTTTTCTTTTGGAAGTTAGAAATAAATAAAAAAAAAAAAGTTTCCCAAGTGAATTTCTTTTTTATATGTTTCGTTTGACAATAAATAAAGATGCTTCAAAGTCTTCAACGGCAGTTGTAAAGCATGGACCTTTGTTGGGTGGGAATTACAAAGGTGAATAAGAGGAATGCTACTTTTGACAAATTTAGTATCTTAATTCAGAATCATTAATAATATTAGTCTCTAAATTATGTGCATTTGCAACTTCGATCCTTAAAACTTTTTATTTTGACAAATTATTTCTTTAGCTTTTTTAGTATTTTTGACTACTCTCATCTCTTATGTTAAAATTACAATAAATTTTCAAAAAGTCACATGTATCGTCATGTTTTAGACGCAAAGTAAAACCTAAATCAAAGTACCGTGACATGTAGCATACAAATAAATTTGAAAAATAACTCAGCTAGAGTAAAAATTGTGTCAAATAAGTCAATGCGGTACATTAGATAGAAGACAGTAACTCAATGCTTTGGTTTGGTGTTCATTTAACCCCTTTTTTTTAATTTAAGGTACTTCACCAAATTCAATTAGACAAATTTTATAAACATCTTCTTATTAAGGCCACTTATCATTTTGCCCCTTAAACTGGGAAACTAATGTCACCCTATGTAAGGGCTTTTGGGAAGACTATCGATAATTTCAACTAACTTTTGATTTAAATTTTATAAGAAAAAATATTGTAACAAAAATTAATTCAAACAAACGTCCTATAACGTTAATAAATTTTCCCCTTTCATATATTTTATGGGTGAAATTGCTAATTTGACACCTAATCAAGAAATCAAAACCTAATTTAATTTGACTAATAGGTTTATGCCAAGCTGTGCATGATCGAAGCCAATTTGATTGTAAAGTGAAAATCAATTTACCAAATCAAAATGTCAATTTAATAAGATGTTTAATGCCTTGATTTGAACCAAAACTTTTAATTCAAATGCTATGAAATATGATAGTTTTTTCTGTATAGCTTTTTTTTTTTTCTGTTCTTGGTTCAAGCCATGCCAAACATCCTATGATTTTACAACTTTCTGTTCTACACAATCAAATCAATCCACATACTTTTTCTTCGAATACGATGAAGAAGATGATCATTATTATTATTAATGGCGTCTTTTACTAAAATTGACGAGCCATTAATTTTAAAATTTAATGGAAATAATCACGTTACTTTAATTAACTATAAGCATGTCAGTCTATTTCCCTTAATGTAGAACTTTTTGTTTCCTCTTAACTAACTATATATTGTAAGACTTGCACATCTATATCTATACATGTTACTAATACTAATTGTCTTTAAACTTTAAGAGTATTCTTCACTTTACCCATTGAACTTTAAAAATTACTATTTTACTTCTTGAACTTCCAAAACTTCTCACTTCTCCTGCTGATTTTTAAAATCATCATTTTGTCCATAAATTTTAAAAGCTCTTTACTTTATCTCCTTAATTTTTGATTTTCCGCTTACAAAGACGAAATTAAACCTACATGATCCACACATAGATCATCTGTAAAGGTAAAAATGAAATTTTATCACTTTTAAGTTTTGTTTCACGTTACAATTTCATTTGATGCTTTTATTTTTTTAATCAAAACTCTTATTTAAAAAGAATTTGTCTATACATTTCTTTCTATTTTTAATATATAACTCATTTAATAAGTCGATATTGTTCGTCGATATCTGAATTTAAATACTACATAAAATAAAGAAGATCCTAAGGTTTAAAAGTTATTCGTGAAGAGTTTTGAAAGTTCAGAGGTAATTTTTAATGTAAAAATAAAAAATAAAAATGAAGAAGACTACAAAGTTTAAAGACCATCAGTATTAATAACCCACACACACACGAGGGACTATGGCCTATACCATCAGTAAGTTAGACATATAACACGTCATAAACTCGAGGAGAGAGAGACACTAGCGAGAAATGATTGATCAAGAGTGATGAACAAAATACACATTGCTTGTGCAGTCTCATTTATATTAGTATGCATATATATATATACACGCGGTTCAAACTATACACCTTAGCACTACGCTGACAACTAACTCTTTCTTCCTCAATGGTCAAATACAATGCACCAAGATCAGTAGTCAACTAGTGTGGAACACCGGCCATCTGCCGTGTCTTTCAAGACAAGCACCCAAAAATTATGCCCTGCGCAGCGATTTCCTTGTAAAAACACTACATGGAATGCCTGCTGTCAGCTTTGTCTTTCGTTGGTCGGTCTTCTTGAATTTCTTCCAAATCTTCATCGTCCCCCCTCCTACCTGCTTGTTCCTTCCAATAAGCGACCAACTTTTTCAGCCGGGCCACCTCTTTTGATGAAACGTTTTTACTCGGGTCGTTTACAATTGACCTGACTCTTGAAGCATACCTGATTGAGCACAACGGGTGTTAAAGCAGATATAATTCACGATATAAACATCAAATTATAAGCATGTTTCCTCTACGAAACAAATTGCAGAAAAAACATACATGAGAGAATTGTATGTCTCGTCCAAGTTTGATTCAGCTGGAGACACATTGACAAACATGAGCGTTTTAGCATTACCGCCAAGTGAATCGCTCATTAGCATTGTCAATTTGTGGTTCCGATAAGGAATGTGTTGACCCCCAGAAGATAAAGCACTTATAACATCTCCCAATGCTGAAAGTGACTTGTTGATGCTTTGAGCTTCTTTAAGAGTACTTCCCGAGGAGCCTGACTTTTTCACTCTTTCCGAGCCAGCAAGATCCACAAAACTCAGCTGAAAACATCAAATTGTAAAGTAAAAATTCAATCATTCGCATGAATAATTCTGATTTAAGCAACCGCCTCAATAAAAAAACATGGTTTAAACTCTACATTGTATTACAAAGTGCAGAGAATACATGTACATAATGCATTAATTAATTAACAAGGTGCACAAACGTTGTCCATAATCCATGATTATATTGGTGGTATAGGATTACCTTTCCTCTTGCAACGGACTGAGTTTGAAGGTTGGTACTTTCAATAACAACTGAAAGAATAAGGTGAGATCTTGAACTTTCTTCATTCATCTGAGTTCCAGATGTGTGCCGTTGTTCAGATCCTCTATGAATAATGCTTTTCAATTCGTCATAAGTTGATATTGATAAAACCGTCACATTTTCAATTGATACCATTCCCTGAAATCATGAATCAACTAAAAAATTAGTCCCCGAAGCAAAGGTAAATTTAGCCAACCAATGGAAACAGATATGAAATTTACAAGTATTATACTTTTTTTAAATAAGAAGCAGGAGGTTTCTACACAGCAGATCTAAATACATCCATAATGAAACTAGATCATAAGTTCTGTGAAAACAAAAGCACCTTCGAATCTTTTTTAATTTCCAATTTTGAACGTTTTGCATTCTTGGGTAATAGAAGATCTACGAGTGTATCTTGATATAACTCAACCATGTAGGCCTGCACAAAAATAGCAATGCTACCAATGGTCAACACAATTAAAAAATAATTTAGTGGTGAAAACTGTTCATTATACAATAACAAACCTTTAGTGAGAAGGAGAATCTATTGCCATCCCGTTTCAGAATTTGAAAAAGTTCTGAAATAGCTCGTGGAGTGAGTCCTGGATTTGTCCCCGATCCATATATTGTGAATGTCTTTCCAGAACCAGTTTGACCATATGCAAATATGCACACATTGTACCCATCTACGGCCGATTGCACCAAATACTGTAACAGTAACGAGATAGGTAAGTATTTGAATTATGAATTACAGACAATCTAATCAGAATTTAAAAGAAAATTAAAATTAAGATTTCTCGTGTCCAATGTATCATTTGAATTGAGCCAGACTTGCCCTTGTATCTTCAAACACATCTTCCTGAGTGGCATTGCCATAAAAAATGCGATCATATGTATGCTGCTTGAGTTTATCATCCTTCCATGAATGTTCAACAGTAAACTCATCTAAAGTCGTAATTACGTCTTTTTCTTGTTCAACAATCTCTTTTTCACTAAGGGGTCTTAAACGACAAAACACTCTGATCTTTCCTTTCATGTCTGAAATGCATCCAAGAACAAAACAAGAGATTTCAGCTACTTCACTAAAGAATTCAACAATACTCTATTCTATACAAAAGATGTACACACACACACCCAAAAAAAAAAAAAAAACCTTCTATAGTGTTAAAATATCGCTTCCTTAAAACTTGTTCTTCCTTGTAAAGCACTTCCAACTCAGCAAGCTGAGCCCCTTGCATCCTCAAAATTGCAGCAGTTTGCTCATTCTTTCTATCAATATCCTGAATTTGTGAAGACATGTATATACATGAATCAAATTGCACTCAGAAACCAAAACAAATATTATAAAGACAAATAATCAAGCAAATGTAACGTAATTGCCTCTTTCATTTCCCTCAATTCATCTAGTTCTTTCAAATTATTTTGCAAAGTGACCAAATCAGAGTTCCTGGCCGCAAGAGTGGATTTGGCAACAGCTAGCTCTTGTGTAGTCCCTTCAAGCTTCTTTTCAAGATCAAACATTCGGCGTTCTAAAGACTTGCGTTCACCCTCATATCTTCTCTCAAGCAATTTGATCTGTAATTTAACAGCCACCATGGACCTTATTTCACATTTATGAAAAAAGCTATAAATTAGAAAGAGAAGTTCCGCTCATGTGGAAAATATTACCTCATCGGCTTTCTTATTTTCAAGTCCAGCCACCCTTTGCTCGAATAAAAGCTTTTCTTCTCTTAGTCGCTTGATTGTTTCTTCCGCTCCATGCAACTCCTCCCTTCGATGCTTTGACTCATCTTGAAGCTTGTACAATTCCTGCATAGATATCATTAATTAATAATTCTATCTTAACTCAAGTTTTCTTTTTTCATATATCAACCCAAATTTTTTTCAAATACTGCTATTGACATGAAATTACCAAAATTTACCTCGTTATTTGCTCCGAGCAGATCTTTTTTGAAATTGTTCTCTTGCACTACATTACTCAACGTATCTAATCTCGCTTCCATGTTTCTTTTCTCTAACAATGCAGCCTATTAAGAACAATGATAAATATCAGAATCCTCCATTTATCTCATAATTTCATACTAGAGATCTAATATGAAATGGCTAAAATATAAAAATGCTTTCGCTAGCCTGGAGAGCCATGTCTTTCTCCTCATATAGCGATGCAAGTCTTTCATGTTCGGATGTAACTTCCACCAAGATTAGCTTCTCCGCTCTCAAGGACTCTTTCAAATCCTCCAATTCTTCTCGCACTTTTGCTGCTTCATTTTGCTTTTCTAGCAATTCTCTTTGCAACTACATGAACAAGCTAATTTTTTTAAGTGAATTACCTTCATACAGAGGGTAAATTAATTAAGGGAAGGAAATAAAAAGCTAGGGTTTAGTAAGTACAGCAAGCAAATCTTATCATTCAGTAACCAACTTAAACGATAAATGCTTATGTTTCATTCAAAGCATACTTGATCAGCGTTCCTTTGAGATTCTTCAACAGCTTGTGACAAATCCTGAACACGTTTTTCATATGCTTCCACGGTCGGTGGATTAAAATTGTTAGAAAAGTCACCATTTATCGAGCCATTGGCAGCAGACCGAGCTTTAGAGTAGCGCCTTAACATGACATCATTTATATGTGTTTGAAGAGCAACACAAATTTCTTCCCCCTACATGGAGCAGAAAAATCAGATCTAACGTAAAACAATAAAACTATACTAAGTAGCAAAGCTTGAGAACTTCTAAAAAGAAAACCAATGCAAAGTTGGAAAGATGTTTAAACCTGCTTGGTTTCAAATTGAAATATGTGAAGTACGCCTGCAACTCTCATCTTAAAAAAAACAGCAGTGTTGCTACTACCAAATTGCATTATGTCTCTTAACTCAGCTGAATGTAAATATTCTTTCGGAACTGGACGAAAGAAATGAACCTACAGAAAGACAAATCAAAATATGCTCAATAATGTAGTAATGTAAGTCCATATGACATCATTTTTTTTTCTTGGACCGTCATGGTAGTATAATTATATGCCTTTGTAAAACTTACACCCCTCTTGTTGATGCCCAAAATGATCCGCCCTGGCAAAAGTCCAATAGGGTCATCAATCTTTCGGACACTGAAGAAAACTGAGTTTCCATAAGGAAGCGTTTTCAGTATCCGCAAAAATTGATGTCTTGCATCGTCTTTGGTCAAGTGTTCCTACCAGAGACCAGAGCCAGTCAACGATCCATTCAAAGAGTTTCATTTTTTTTTTAACAAGAAAACTTCCTTATATCACAAAATTTCAAACCAATAAAACCTTCCAAACTTTGTCTTACCATTAAATTGTAACGAGACAGAATAGCCAACTCCCATTCTCGTTTTGCTTGTGTTATCGCAATTTGTCTGGGCAGGAATCGTTCTACAAGCGAATTCCAGTCACTAGAAAATTCAATTCTAACAAGTTAAAATCATTGGAACTCAGAAAAATGCAAAATACAACAAGTGGATATTAACTTTTCTACGTTTATATAGATATATATATATCATATAATAGTAAGACGAAGCACAATTTATTTCCATAATCAAAAATAATGTTAAGTACCTAAACTAAGCAATAAAAAGGCGCTAAGCAGAGAAGCAAGGGAAAGAAAAAAAATAAATACTGACGTGCATGATTCTGGAGCAGCAATAAGTCCAATTTCAACCAAGATTTGCAGTGCAGACAACTGCGCAGCATCATCCCTTCCAACAGGATAATTGCCCAATATATAATCATGTTGCAACTGTAAAAATATAACCAGGTATAACAAAACTTACGGGTCAGAGGTTAGATGAAAATACAAGAAACACTTGATTCACCGATTAAAAGCATCATTAGTGGTAAGTTATAAGAAGAGAACACCATCAAAAGAAAAAGTAAAAAAGTTAAACAAAAACGTTCGTGAATACCACCAAACTTTACAAAAGCGTCATTATACGTACACACGCTAAAAAAAGAAAGAAGTGTTGAAGTAACTAATATTCTTCAGCCAAAACTACGTACTTGCACATAGGACAACTGTACAAACATTGGATCTGCTACAGCTTCATCTGATTCCCGAAACAACTTTTTCTTAAATGTCAGTTTGCAGTGCAGGATTTCTCCTTTACTTCGTTCCTTTGCTACCTTGAATTCTGCCAATAGGTCCCCAATATATTTGTTTTCATCTAACCCAATGTACTCCTCTGCACAAGAACAAATTGCATATAAGTCCAACTTGAATGATTCAGTGATTCCTCAAATATGAGCAAATTGGCGTATAGAGAAATACCATTTCCAGAATCAGGGGATTTTGAGCCAGTTACAACCTTGCGGCATTCAAAAAGACTAAAGCTGGAGAATGCTGACAACTTGATTATCCCTGCAAGTTCCTAAAGTACATACCAATTTGGTTAGCCTATAATTAGTCTTTATAACGAACAGTCTTTGCCAGGACCGCACTCCTCAACCCTCTATACAAACCAAACCCCCCACGCACAACACACACACTTTCTGAAGCTCAAACCCAGACTCACCCAATTAATTATAACTACTTCCTCGAAGCTCAAAGGCTAAATCACTCACTCACAAACACACACACACACACACACACACACACATCAACAACAACAACATTGTTAACGAAAGTACTATAGCTGTGAAATAGTCATGAAGACGAGCAGTTCAGCCACCATGGGAGATCCAAGATAAGGCTTTCATCACTAAGCAGAGGACTTGGAGGAGTTCTTAGAGAGCAAAGAGCAAGGCTTATAAGGAGGTGCATGGTCATGCTTCTTTGTTGGCATGCATAAAAAAGTCCTTGAAAATTAGTAAATTCAAGGAAAATGGCGAGGAGGATTTTTTTTTTCTTTTTTTGTTTTTTTGGGATTCAATCTTTATATTCCTAGCAGAAACGTCATTACTCTCAAGGGCAGGCCCAAGGGATTCTGAAATCTAAAATTCATATACCTCAGTAGCACGATTATCCTTGCATCTCAACAATCATCTATGATTTATTTTCTCTTTACTTTTCCAATGCAACGTATTGAAAGAAATGCAAGTAAAAGTCAGTAGGCGATGAAATACCTCAACAGCATCAGCCACTGTTGTCGCCATGTCATAAGTGATTTCTTCAAAAGTTTCGTCCAAGAAAAATACTATAGTCGTGAGCTTTTGACCAGTTAAAAGAGCTTCAATCTCCTCACGCCCTGGTATAGTTTGCCTAGGCCCAGCCTTAACAGAACGCTTTAAAGCATTTAAAGTGCTTAAAGCAAGGACTCGAACCTCAGAGTCGGTGTTTACACCATGTGCTACATTATGAACATACTCAGACAAATAGGCACCAATGTCCTTGCTAGGAGGCATGGAGGAGGCACACAAATACATCAACTCCCATGCTTTAACCAGGTATTGCCTACAAGAAAAATTAATCACGAAAAGATCATTTCCGCCATCTGAACGTTGCTTTCCTGCTAATAGTATTTACGGAAAAAATTCTTAAGCACAAAAACAAGGAATATACCTCTACAGTTACACATAGGCTAGGCTTACCTGTCGGGATTATTCCTAGTTTGCTTTGAAATCTGAACGAATAGTTCATCTCGAAGCTCTATTCGCTTTAATGTTTGCTTATAAAGTTTTCCCACGAGCACGATTCGTTCATCTAAGCTTGTTGGAGAAAGTCGTTCAGGCTGATGATCAACCCCCATGTACTTCAAAATTATTTGGAACAACTTCGTGGCCTTGCTGGCCAGGTCCGTGTTAATTTTAAGTAATGATGTCGGTATAGACTCCTATAATGAAAAATGACTCATTCAGAACAGAAACATGCAAAACTTAACTCAGTACAAGATGAAAATGAAAAGAAAAATTACCTTCTGGAAGCACAACATGTCCTCAAAGGTGAACTTGTCACGAACTTGCGGCCCAGCTGATTTTTTGGAGAAAAATCCACGCTTGCCTGAAGATTGAATCTGCTTGTGCATTAACCTTAAAAATGCCTCAATCTGAAACCTATCCATCAAAGGGACAGCACCAGCAAGCTCCACCGGGATGGCCATCGATAGGGACGCCGCTGTACTGCAGCCAATAACAAGAACCAAAAACCGCAAAATGCGATAACATTGTATTACAACAAAATCGAAAGGATCACAATAAAGCATTTTTGCTAATTTAAATGGACTTACGGTGTGGCCAAACTGGAGGAATCACTCTCAATATAGGAATCCTCAAAGTCATCTCCTTCTCCTCCATTTAAAGATATAAAATCGTAATTCCCATTCCCATTCACACTCCCATTTGTTGAGTTAAACGAGGAAGACCTATTAGCAGTATTGCTTCGAGCCATTGATGGAAAGCTTCTACTGCCAACGGACAAATTCACAAACCCTTTATTTTTCACTTCATTATCATTCAAAATATAACTCTATGTATCCAGATTTATTGAAAAATCGAACATTATGCTTATGAAAATAAGAAAATCCAGAAATGCGCGTCAGATCGAGCTACAGCTAGAAATCACAAGCCATTTTTGAAATTGCCAAAAGAAAAAAAATCAAAAAATGGAAAAAAGAGAGAGAAGAAAGCGTACCTTTAGAGAGAGAAAGACAGAGATCTGAAGAAGATATGACAACAACAACAAGAAGAAGAAGTAGAGAGCTAGAGAGACCGCGAGAGTCACGAGACTGTTCTAAATGCTATTCTCTCTTTTCTCTTTTTTTTTTTTCTCTTTCCTTTTTATCTTTTTTCTTTTAGAGCTTCTCAACACCCAATTTAAATTCTACTTAAATGCTTCTTCTTTCTTTTCTGTATTTATTTAAATTTAAATTTAATAAAAAGGAAAAAAATTTTAACAGATAGCGACGTCCGTCCGGCCTTGAGCGGCTCTTTCTACACTTTCAAATAGTACCGCCTTTCTTTTGGTCTTAAAATAATTAAATAAATAACTTCTAAAAGAAAAAAATTATATATAAAAGCAAGTGAGAAGAAAATTTCTTTAAACAAGCAAATAATAATAATTCCGCAACATCTTAATTGTCCACTAATCATCACGCCATTAGTTGACATTTTTGATAAAATATTGACTTTTTTTTGGGGGAAATTAGTTGCATTTTAGTTGAAGTTAGATATAGTTGTGATTTCAACAGAAAAGGAAAAAAAAAAAAAGGACTTTTGAATTTTATTTCAAATAATTTGTCGTATCTTATTATATTTCCTTCATATTCAATTTCCTTTAGTTTCTATGATTTTTTGTATGTTTTGTCTCAAAGCTAAATCTTGGGAAGTTGCATTTTTTTTAAGTCTCGGACGATTTCAGCTCTTTTGCCCAAGAAACAGTAGTTTGAGTGCTCTCAAAAAAGACTTGGAAGTTTGAGTGTAGCAGAAATGACTAGTAGTAACTTTGATCACCCTCCAAAGGAGCTAATGGCAGAGATAATGTCTTGGGTACCTACTGAGCCTCTGATTCAGTGCAAGTGTGTCTTCAAGTTGTGGTTCGGTTTTATCAACAATCTCATCGGCAACCAGACATTCATGGACAAGCATCTCCACAACAGCACGACCTTGTCCTCTTCATCGTTGGTTTACCTAAATCGTCAAGGAATGTTCCAGTTGCTCACATTTTTCAATAATGATGATGATGAGAATAACTGCTTCCATTATGTTACTAAACCATTGAATGCTCCAACTGATGCTGGTAAAATTTGGTCACTCTGTCACTGTGATGGCATCTTTTGCATGACGCATTCAAGGGATGTAGATATTCTTGTTTTGTTCAATCCCGCAATCAAGGAATGCAGGGTTCTTCCGACGCCACTTTTTAATAAAGGCAAGATTCATGTGCATGGAACAGGATTTGGCTGCGATCTCAGGACCAATGGCTTCAAGGCTGTTAGGTTTGGGACTGAGAAGAACAAAGGTCGTAAGTCAAGAGCTGAAGTGTATAGTATCACAGCCGATTCTTGGAAAGAGGTTGAGATGCAATTTGAATTTTTAGAAGGATATTTTTGTAATGAAATATTTTCCAAAGGAGTTTTTTATTGCCTTGGGACCGATGTCCATAGTATTGAAGAGGTGGTTCTCTCTTTTAACATGATCAGGTATTTGGTATGATAGCAGTGCCAAAAGATGGTGAACTTGTTTCAGACTTCAACATTGAACTTGCAGTGTGGAACGAAGATGTTGCTCTCTGTTTCGTTACAGATCAAAACGAGGATCCAATATTGTATTTGGATTTGTGGATGATAAATGATTGTTCTAGTGGTGGTGAACGTTCTTGTTGTTGGGTCCAACATCTAAGAATCCAACTCTTTGAACACATTGATCATCCATGGATATTTTGCAGGAATGATCTGCTTACGGTTAGGGAATATGGTGATGAATGCCTGGTGTTCCACAATCTTCTCAGAAAAATGTTTAGGAGTCTTCCTTTTCATTGGGCATTGCCACTGGTGCCACGTGATGATCTGACGTGTACTATGTGCCAAATTGGATGGGATTTTTGTACATTGAGAGTCTTGTCTCAGTGAGCAAAAGGGATCAAGTATAGTTGAAGTTTCTATGTTTTTATTTCTCTCTCCCAACTTTTTCTTAATCCATCTTTTAGTTTCGTAACGCCCCAATGTAAATTCTCCTTAATGCCTCATTCTTAAAAAATTAAAAAAATAAAAACTCCTAGCAACGTCCGTCCTGCAGTGGCTCCTTAGCAGGCACACAAGCACTGCATTATGTTACCTGATCTATACTTTCTAGCAGGCACACAAATATTGAGACGATTTAGCATCTTGATTTCCTCCCTGATTAGTAGTTTAATGGATTTTTTACTCCTTCCTTGTGCTTGATCGAAATGGAGTTGAAAGAAAAGGGGTGAGATAGAGTGCTCAGAGTAGCGGAGAATTAGTTATTTCTGGTCGATGTAATCCTCAAGCAAACATTTTGCAATGAAGAATACCAATTATTGGTCTATCAAAGTATTCTATTAGTGATTCTAAAGCCTGTATAGCAATCCATATAGCTAAGGAGACAAGAAACTAGTCACAAGTGCATTTAGGACATCCAAATGTAACCCATCAATTAATGGATGCTAATACATGTAAAAACAAAACAAAACAAAACAAAACAAAACACTGGGGATGGCTAGCTCCTAAGTCTAAGAAGCAAGAACTTGGAAGTGTTTTGCTTTACTCTGCAATTGTTGCAGGGTTCTTCACTAGTTCCCATATCTTGGCAGAATTATTCAACCAGTCACGCCTGCTGCTCAGAGTCCTTGAGAATGAAGGATGGTTTATGGTAGAAACCTGAATTGACGACAGAAACTGCCGTTAGAGAATTACTTGAATTATGCGAGGTATATCAGGAACACAAGTGCAGCAATTTCCATAGCATAGAGGTATAACTTTCATATTAATTAACGGGAGAGACATCGTTGCTCTTAGCCAGGATTACGAACAAGCTTGGCGCCATGGAGAAAAATGGATTTTGCTCTTTGGTTTGGCCACACTTTCATACCATGCTGAATTAATTTGTTCAGGGCGCTCAATTACGTGTAGTAAGATCTTGATCAAGAAACAAGCTCCTCTTTGTCACAACAATCACCTGGATGCTCATAATTTCATGAGCTAGCTCAGCAGACAAGGATTGACCACCCAGAACTGAGAACCGGAATGCTGGACAAGCAGTCAGGCCTCATCATCTCCAGCCGAAAACAGAAGGGCTTGGCAGAGGCTGCATTCCGAAATCGCTGAAAATAATAATGTTATTGTTTCGTTTGGATTTTTAATTTAAACACGCTGCAAGCACAAAAACTAGACCCGGGTATCCACGACGATTTGGTGCTCAAAAGAGACTCCAGGTTCAATTCTCGTATGACAAATGTCTTGCCATCGCTCTCACTTCCTCTAACTGGGCTGTTTATGGTGGCAAATGCAAGAATTTCGATATGAAACTTGGAAGAACACAACTTGTAAAATCATCAAGGTGGGGAATGTTTAGCTAATTTTGAATGGGAAAGGGGAAAAAATGAGACAAGGATAGAATGTCCCATTTCCCACAAATTTTTCAGTTTAATAACAAAATGAAGAACACTAATTTACTGAAGGCCAAGGCCAACATAATGTAGAAACTGAGAGATTGAAAAGTCAGTTCTAAGTACTCCTAATTGTCTTTCTCTTTGGATTTAAAAAGCTTCTCCTAAATTTTAATCAATAGTCATCTGCACGATGCAATTTTTGACCAATAATTATGCACACGTTGGCATTTTAATGTTTAATATGTTAAGATTTCTATTTCTAAAATTCAGCAAACACCTAAAATTCAATTTTTTCAATAAAATAGTATTCCTATGTAAAACTCACAAGAAGACAACTTACTTTTTCTTCTTTTTTTTTTTTTTTGTTTTCTTTTGGAATCTTTTTCTCTCTTTTTTTTGGATAAACCAGAAAAAAAAAATACATAATATGTTTATTAACAGCTCCAAACCGATTTGGCCCTACTCCATGTGTGCTGTTGCATTAACTCTAAATAATTCATGACAAGTATATGCTTCATTTCTACGTAAGCATTTACTTTTATGGGGAAAATAACAATAGTAACAGTAAGTTATTTCTGTCTGATGTCTATAGTTCCATGTATCGTCATGAGTGATTATGTACGGCAAATGAAGATTTCTATCAAAAAATGAAAAAAAAATCTAATTCTAAAGTAAAAAAACAAAAGGTTATTTCAAAGCAAATGACGCAAATATATGATGACATGTTGAATTGAAATTGAGTAATGTTTTACACTTGTGTAATTACCCCTCTTTTAATGTTGATTATGAAAAAAATCAGTTTGCAGTGAAAGTGGTATTTAGAATTTGGAATACCATATTTAACATAAAAATCAGGTAATAAACTTCTATATTTGATATGTTTATTCAAACGGAATTATACAATCTCAAAGCATGATAAGGTTTCATGTGATATACATGTATGTACTTGCTAGCCCTCATAGATGCAATTTCATGTATTCCCTTTGTTGGGAGTGTGCTCGGCGTAATTCCCGAGGACCATCCTTTAGGTTGTTCGGCTGCCGCGCTTGGGAAACAGCTGTTATAGGCCAAACTAAAGCTCCATTATGGCCGTCATTTCTCTTCAAGGTGCTCTATGAAGCCTCGACTCCTCGAGATGAATAAGTGCTCGGGTTGGACTAACAGAGCCTGTACCCAGGCAACAACTCATTACTGAAGGTCGATGCATAGCCTTATTCTAACCATCGGATCAAGAATAGACCTCCCGCAGGGATCATAACACTTGTCACCTGCTACCTGACACGACTTGATGGGACACGTGGGTTATGGGTCAAACCCACTTAACACCCAGTTCAAGTGATAGCCTATAGATTGAGCGCATTTACTGTGCCTCAGGGTAACATATTCTTTCCCACCTAACTTTGCTCTTAAACTTAGCTAAACAGGTACCTGACTTGAGCGTTGGAGAGCTTTTAGCTGGCACTATACTGGTGTCCCTTTGATCTCCGAGGCATCCCTCTTCTTATGAAGGTCCACCTCTAAAGGCTAGGACGAGCAGGAAAGACCATCCGACCACCATGTACAGCCACACGTGGTGTTGATCTCTAGCAAATCAAGGCGAAGGATTAACATTTTGGTGCTAGAAGGAAGGACCCACGCCTTTCAACAACGTTAACACCTACATTCGTCAATAGCCATACTCAACACGGCTAAGAGAAGAAATACCCAAGACGAAAGTGCCAGACAAGAGGGATCAGGGAGCGTCCATAACTAGAACTAGAAAAGACCTCATGGGAAGCCCCAAGTAACGAGGTCTCAATCAAGCGGCTAGGGCAGCAAAGACAAGGCAGACAGGCCTCATAGGACCCGATTTGTGAGCTAACTACCGCGGTCTGTCTATTCACGCAACAAATGGTGCAACAACAAGCATAGTAATCGGCCCTGCTCTTCTTCCTTCGGCCTAGGATGATCGGACAGGTGGTTGAGCAAGGTCAAGGGGTGGCTCTTAGAACAAAGAAGATTCTGAGCATATTAGAAGATAGGCCTCGGAAGGCGTATTTGAGAACAACATGCTTGTTAGGGAATGCTAGATCGGTCCTCGTGAAGGCCACAATCGCTCCCCTCAAGGCTTTTAGGCTTTAATCTTTAACATGCTTAGGGACCAGGGGGCTTACCTGACCTGGGACAAGCCAAAGGGAAGAGACGACAGGTTAAAGGGCAGAGCCCAGTATAGGGTGGTTACCTACCTCTACATTGTTAAGCAAGGTGACGAGGATGTACGAGAGTACATCAACCGCTTTACTTAAGCAATGCTGGAGGTGAGGCACCTAGAAGACGAGACATATAAGTACGCCTTCTCTGTAGGACTAAGAGACAAAAGCTTAATCTGGTCGCACTCAAGCAGCTGAGCACATTTTTTCAAATGCTCAGCTATACCTAGAGGCACATTGACGCAGCCGACTACATGAAGAGCTGCCAAAACAGAGAAAGCAGTAGCAGCAAGAAGGGTAAAAAGCAGAAAGATCTACACGAGGCAGTCTAAGACCAACCAAAACAAAAAACCTAAGACGGATAAGTCCAGAGTCCCGATTAGGAAATTCCAAAGCTACATACCTCTGGTATCCACCATCGACAAGGTGCTAAACCAGGCGAGCAACTAAAACTTGTTAGTGAATCCATCTCCATTGAAAGGGAATGAAGCAAAAAGAGATCAAAACAAATATTGTAACTTTCATAGAGATATCAAACACGATACTCAAGATTGCAGTTAGCTGAAAGATCAAATCGAGAAGCTCATCCAAGACGGACATCTTAGAGAATTTGTCAAGCAAGTCTTAACCCCTAGGTACCAATGCCAAGAGAAACGATCAACTAACTCAAAGAGGTCAGCCTAGTGCACATAACATCGACGGTGGGAATGTCCAGGACCTACCAAACACCGTGCACACGATCTTTGACAGGCCAATTACTAGAGACACTGAGGGTGGCCGCCAGGCTTATGCTTGGAAAGCCAAGCTGGTTGAGTGAAGGGACCTTATGAATATGTCCAAGCATATCAATAAGATCTGCTGACAAGAAGATGCTACCATTATCTTCACAGAGGAAGAAACAGATAGGCTCATTGATCCACATAATGATGTTCTAATTTGTGAGCTGTAGATAGTCAACAACATAGCTCGACGGGTGTTGATTGACAATGGTAGCTTGGCCGATTTTCTATTCAACAAACGTTCGACAAGCACTCTAAGCTGATGATACCTTGAGAGTAGATCTATTTTTGAGAAGTACTAGGAACGTCCCAACTGATCTAACAATTCATCAATCCTGGGTAATGGGTACTTGTTCTTCATTTTAACCTGATTCAATTACCGATAGTCAATACAGAACCTGATCTATCATGCTTCTTAGCAAACAGGATTGGTGCAGCCCATAGTGACTACTATTTTGGATGTATCCCTTATCTGTAAGCTCTTAAAGCTGCTTTCTTAGTTCTTTCATTTTTACTGGCACCATCCGATATAGTGTGATCGAAATCAAAGTCATTCCAGGAAGTAATTCAGTATTGAACTCAATTTCATGGTGTGGTGGTAATCCGAGTAACTCATCGAGGAAGACATCCTAAAATTCTTAACCACTAATATGACTATATTCTTATTGGCTACACTTGACTCTTCTTCTAAAGCACATGACTATATTCTTAACCACCAATATGACTATATTCTTACTGGCTACACTTGACTCTTCTTCTAGGGTTAAAAGAAGCACATAACAAGCTACGTTTCTTCGCCCACCAAAACAAGGTTTCAAGAATCAATCATTCCTCTGATCACCACCACTCTGGTAGGTGATCAGCGTCCCCTTGCAGATTTTTAGAGTTACTTTCTAAGGTGATAATCTACAACAACAATATATTTAGACAACTAATTAATCCTTGGGACTACATCATAAGTACTCATGGGGATTACAATAAAATTTTCTCTCAAAATCTTATCCACAATCATTATTTTACAAGATTTACATACATTATTCACATACACTAGCCCCAAGGGTAAAGTAATTATCATGAGTTCACTAAATTCCTCTACTTCTAATCCCAAAGTATTTACAAATGAATTTGAAATGAAAGAATCCATGGCACCAATATCAAATAAAACATGAGCTGAGGACTGAGAAATAAGAATTATAACATCAACTGCTGCATTGCTAGCGTGAGCACCAGAACTTCCTGCAATCATGGTATGTGCTTGGGCTGGAGCCTTCCCTTTTCCTTTGTTGAAATTACGAGGCCCAAGGTTTGTTGGTCGATATTGTTATGGTGGAGGAGACTGTACACTAGGTCAACTAGGTGCCCTATATTGTGAGAAGTTTCTTTGAAGATTTAACAGTCGGTAACTTTGTGCTAAATACGGCATTGGTTAAGGAGTAAACTAATGGAATTAAGGCTAAGAGGATTGTCGAGACTGAGCATGAGATTGGACTTAAGACTACCAGGATCTACCCTCCCCAAACTATGATCCCTATAGAGAGTTCCTTACTAGACAGTTCCTTTTGATATGACTTGGCTGTTGACAAAAATGGCAATAGAAGTTTGTAAAGAATGCTTCATCCATCGCTGGAGGAGCTATTACTTCCATTATGAGCACCATCGTGCTGGTTCCTTTACTGAGCTTGATGAATGTTGTTACCCCTTCTATTGTTCCTTTAGGGCCCACCTGAGATCCTTGCCTTGTTCTCATAATAAGTGGTATTATCGCTTTCAACTAACAGAGCTGATGACACCAATTCATTGTCTTCCTGGATCCTTAAAGCAACAAACCGTCATCGGATAATCCTTAAGCCCTTCCTAAAACTTGATGAACTTTTCTTGCTTAGACGCTACAGCAGGTAGGCAAACCTGGCCAATTTGATGAACTTTGCCTCATATTCCTTAACAGTCATTTTACCTTGTTCCAAGTGATAGAACTCGATGATTTTTTGGTCCCTGTATCCTTGTGGAAAATAGCGGTCATAAAACAATTTCTCAAACCTATTCCAATTAATGTTCCTATTATTTTCTATGCGCTTTGCCTATTTCCACTAGGCGTTGACACTTCCTTCTAATTTATAAGCTGCAAACTCAGCATTATATTCAGCTGGCACCTTAAGTGTATCCAAATGTTTTACTACTGAGTCAAACCAATACTTAGTCACTTATGGATCTCCCTTTCTATCAAAGGTTGGAATTGCAGCACGTCAAAATTCCTTGAAATATTCTTTTTGGTGACCTACAGCAGGATCTTCACGTTGTACTCTTGCTGCCATCTGCTTGAAGATAGCAAACATAGCACTCATCATGCCCTCATCATTAACAGGGTTTGCGTCAACAACAGCTGGATGGCGCCTAGGTGCTACTCTCTCTATTTCTAAAAAGAAAATTAGACTATCAGTAGTTTTTATTATCGTATATATATGTATACAATTCCCAAGGTTTAAAACCTAAGGCTATGATGCCAAATCTGTCACACACCCAAACATGGGTAGTGACGAGGCAGTTTAATTAAATTAAATAAACATGATTAGTTATACACGCTGAATATTTATTAATATTTTAATAAAAACATTTTAGGTATTTTGTAAAAATGTGGCAAATTTTAAACCTTTTTGAAATATTACGAATCTTTAAAATTTAGCAAGTATAATTTCTTAAATAACCTCATAAATCAAATTAAAGTATTAAAGTCCATTGAAAAAGTTTGAGCCTCACTGTTACGGTGTATATAAAGTACAAATATATAGAAATAATACAAGACCATAGTCCAGCAGGGCAAAATTAAAGTCCTTATTATTATATGCCTTGGAAATAAAAATAGATAAACTAAACGACTCACAGTCTGCATGGAAATAACAACAGCGTCCTACTTAGTAGCATACTACGAACCACTTGGAGGGGAAGGAATTTAAAAACAAACAGTAGAATCATAAGCGAAAAGCTCAGTAGGATATAGATTCTTATAAAATCATAACTTAAAAAATAAAATAAAAGAACTTAATTGCAATTCAGTGGAATAATAAATAATCAAGCAAATTCATACTCACCGTTCATGTCCTGCTATTATCTCAATCATAGATTAATGTTCATTATGTGCAAAGCTTACAAATTAGTATCGTAGTGGCTCAGTTGGGTTTCAGGAGTTGCCCCTAAGGTCGCTCTCTGCACGACTAAATCTCTATGTGTAGCATTATGCACTTATATATCATTCCCAATGGACATTGTTAGTCTGTTCGTTATCCAGTGTCATTTATTTATATCATTCCAGGTATTCTTTTACTGAATTATCATTTTACATTTATTATCATTTATTCATTATGATCAAATTCAATGTCTCTTGAAAATAAATAACCGGCCATTATTATAAGATTATGGTCCAGAAGTTTACGAGTGCAGTATTTTTTTCACGTAAGTGTACGCATCATTACAACTAAAGATGAAGATATGAAGATCAATGGTCGGTGCCTAAATTCGACAACAATATCGTTATTGGTAGAAAATTTGTGTAAATTTACAAAACCTACGCAAACTAATATTAATGCAGAATTTTAGATGAATCTTTTAGAAACTCAAACAACGCATAAATTTAATCAGCGTATTAAGCATATGATAAATGTTCATGATAAAAGGGCTCATATAAAAATAAATGATAAGCACTTGTTTATATAATTGAGTAAAATAATTGAAAAACTATTATTTCAGTCAAATTATAGTGATTATTACCTCGTCATATAAAGAAAAATGAGCGATCTCTGTCCATATATCAAAAGTTTATCAATTAATCTCACTTTCGCACGCTATTGTTTCCTCTTTTCCCAAAAACATTCATATTTTTCTTGAAATATCTCTATTAATGGGGTTATTTTTAAAACTCCACATTTTGAGACTTTTTGCATTTTCCTTAACCAGTAAAGTTGACAAGGTTAGTTGCTAGAAAATTTCGACGGATGCCAGTAACATAGTTGAAATGTGTAATTATTAATTACTTTGCGAAACTTTTGTGGCTGAAAATTGTATTGAAGGATATATATATATATATATATATATATATATATATATATGTAAGGCAAAATTTAAAAGCCCTTTTAAGTTTAATTTCGACCTTTTGTATATTTTTTTTCCAACATCATTCAAGTGCGGTCTCGTATAGAGGATAGTTTCGTACGACGAATAGCTAGAACGTGCTAGGAGCTCTTACTATATATATATATATATATATATATATATATATCAGTTGTTCTTTGTTAAATCTATATACACATGGGAGCATAAAGACTAATTTTATATAGAGCTAGATAATGCTCTCAATTTTTTCACCTCCAATTTTTGTTTTAATTAGAAATTATTGAAAAAGAAATTAAAGAAAAGGAAAGACACCACAAACTGATTAATCAAACCATAATAAGCACAACCAAACTAAGTTGAGGTGCTCTTTTATTACGTACATGCAGTTGAGGTGCTTATTTTATCACGTACGATACATGCACCATGTACATATATAGTAGAACTCATAATATTATCTAGAACTTATGCCCGGTCAACAGGCATTCTGAGCAGGCCATATACCCTTGGATTGCGAAAAGTAACCCCAAAAGACCTTTGATCATAGCAATCCAGGTTATCCCCAGGGCTCACTTCCAGCAAGCCAGTGTACCTCTCAAAGAAGCCAATTCTGTCAGCCACCCTATCGTCAGGACCATGGCCACATTCAAGACCTCCATTGATAATGTTGGTGGTCACACCGAAGCCCGGAAGCCGATTTGCTGCTATGTCTGGCGCGGTTGGAATCCACGTGCCAACGATAACATCGTGGCACGATGGTTTGTTGTACTGAGGAGTCATCCAAAACCAAAAGGCCGTCTCGAATGATACAGTCGGGTCTCTGGCAACCAGATCGGGGTTGCTAAGTAGGTCTATTCCAATTGCTTCTCCAGCTGGCCCGTAGTTGTAGTTGCTGCTCAAAAAATTAATTAATTTATTAACACTCTCACAAATTATCTTTTTAATAAGAAAAAATGTATTGAAAAGGAAAAAAGACAGTCCCTACAAATCGAAACGTAAAAAATCTTTGAAATAAAAGGAAAAATATAGACAAACCTAACAAACTAATAATAAATATATAAAAAAGATAAATAACAAATGAAAATCTATCAGAAAATAAGACTAAAGGTGTTTACTTCTTGTGGACTCTCTGTTCACTTTTTCTTTAGAATATATATCAAGTTTCCCTAATTTAATGTCCCAACTTCTTTAATTATTTCAAAGTAATTATCCCTCAAATAATTAAAGAATAACCAGTGGGTTACTTTGATAAGAGTGGTAAATTACTTACTAACTAAGTTGGATGGGTCCTCGGCCATAATATTGTTTACCAGCAACACAAGGCCATTCAGTGCTAGGAACACAATAGTCACCCCCACCTACTTCCTCAACAAAGCAATATCCCCAGCTGTATCGACCACCTGGTGCAGTGTCCCATCCTCCTACACGTACGTTTATCGTCAAAACAATATATATTATGTATGTTCTTCATTCATACATACATACATCTCTAAATGTAAAATAATCAATTACTATGAGTGTAAGTACATACTTATGGTTAATTTGTAAAATCATCAAATATTGTATTAGCTGTGCCCTCTTGGCTAGCTCAGGTGGCTATTAGGCGTGTCATGTGCCTATCAAAAGTTCAAATGCTGACGGTTTTCTTTTCTTTTCTTTTAGTAAAGTGGGAGTGATAGAATAAAACAAAAACAAAAAAAGACGGTATATACCGGTGGTTTCGTGAGAAGTTTGGGCAAGGAAAGCCGCAATCTCCCTCTTACGAATTTCTGTAGAGCCGGTAGCACCAAATTCAGGGAAATGCCTGGCGGCGGCAATGAAGCCGTCGTAAGTGTAGAATCCATGAGCTGGGCACCTCGGATCGTTCCGGTACGCGAGCATTTCATCGAAGAGGGACTCGCTGATGAGATTGCTGATGTCATCAGGGGAAACAGGAGGCGGCGGAGTAAAGGGAGGAGGCGGCGGTGGCGGTGGTGATGGTGGCGGTGGAGGAGAAGGAGTGGGGCATTGGCTTTGGCAATTTTCAGGGGAGCAATAGGCTGCGGTGGTGCCGCACCATCCGTAGTTGCTACAACATAGCCCCTCCGGACATAGAGCACCCTCAGCTTGTACACCACATTGTTCTGCCTCTACAGATGTTCCTAACAACATGCCAATGGAAAATAATATTATAAAACTACTAGTGCGCAAGTTGATCATCATCGTCTTGATGATTTTTCTTTCTTTCTTTTCTTTTTTTTTTTTTTTTTCTGTTATTGTAAAGGAAAGATTAATCAATATATGGTAATAAACTGCATGCAGTAATGAGGTGGTTCATGCATGAGATTGCACCGTATCCCTATATATAGAGCTTTTGAACCCTACCTACCTCCAAATTAACCACGTTTTTTTTATTCAATTTCATTTGTCCTGTAATTTTTCCTCTTTTTGATAAGTATGAACTGTAATATTACTAAAACATGTTTATATATTTGAATACGTCCTGCAATTTTCTTCTCAAAATATAACATTAAATCAATTCAATGTTATGTTTAATGCTGAGCGGTGTTTAAGAAGTGTGGTTAAAACCAATAGTTGGGACTAATTTTAGTTAAAAATATTGTAGCATTTAAGAGTTTTATACTGTAGCAACTTTTTTCTTTTTATTGTAGCATGTAAAAGCTTTTAACCATTTGTTGGTTGATTAGTTCTAACAAAACTGTCAAACACCCTATAAATTAATATATTAAACAGTACATTTAGTATTTAAATGTAAAAAACACTCTTTAAAGTTCAATGCAATGGTATTTTTAATACTAAATTTGGTGGCAAATTTGTCATCAAGTTGGCATATAACAAATTGGTATTTAATTCCTATTAGTTAATGTTGACTTTTTTACTTTAATAATCACAACATTTTTATTTTTAATTATTTTAATATTAAAAATTTATTTTTACAAATTTAGAGATTTAATAGTTATGAGAAAGACAAATATGTCATTTCAAATACCGATATGCATGGAACATACAATAGCACATTAAATATGTTATTTTTATACTTTTAATTTGGTGGAAATTATAACATAAATATTTGCATTGGAGATGATTTTATGCAAAATAAATAGCAAATTCACTAAAAACCAGTTGAAAAGCTCACGCTGCGCGCGTGTATGTAAAGCAAATTAACAAAAAAATAAATAAAAAAGTAAAAAGTAAAAAATAACAAGTAAAAAAAAAAGTTTTGGAAGATTAAAAAGAAAAAAAAATGTTTCGAAAGTTAAAAAAAAAAAAGTTTCAAAAAGCCAAATAAGTATGTTTGGATTGGGAAAAATATTTTGTATAAAAAAGACAAAACGTTACAGATTTTGGGCACCTTATGAATATGACGTGAGGCTTATTCTCTTTTTTATATTTTTATTAAGGATTGAGCATTATGGTTTATTTACAACGCATGTGTCCAACAATAAGAGCTCATAGGGCACCCTCAGCTTGTTTTCCATATTGCTCTGCCTCCATGGATATTCCTAACAACATGCCAAAATGCCAAAGGGAAATAATATTATAAAACTACTAGTTGCCAAGTTGATCATCATCGTCTTGATTATTTTTTTTTCTATTATTGTAAGGAAAAGATTAATTAATATATAGTAATTAACTGCATGCAGGGGTAAGGTTGTTCATGCATGAGATTACACCTACCTCCAAATTAACCACCTTTTTTTTTTTTATTCAATTTCATTTGTTCTGTAATTTTTCCTCATTTTGATAAGTATGAACCGTAATATTACCACTAAAACATGTTCATTTATTTGAATACGTCCTCCATTTTTCTTCTCTAAATATAACACTAAATCAATTCAATGTTATTTTTAACTTAAGTCATATTTAGGACGTATGGTTAAAAATAATAGTTAGAACCAATTTTAGTTAAAAATATTATAGCATGTAAGAGCTTCACACTGTGGCAATTTTTTACCTTTTACTATAGCGTGTGAAAGCTTTTCACTGTTTGTTGGTTGATTGATTCTAACCAATAGCCAAACACCCTATAAATTAATATAATAAATAGAAAATTTAGTATTTGAGTGTAAAAAACACTCTTCAAAGTTCAATGCAATATTATTTTTAATGCTAAATTTGATGGTAAATTTGTCATCAAGTTAGCACATTAAAAATTTGGCATTTGATTCATATTAGTTAATGTTGACTTTTTTGCTTGAATAATTATAACATTATCATTTTTTTAATTATTTTTACATTAAAATTTTACTTTTACAAGTTTCAAGGTTTGATAATTATAAAAAATACAAATATTTCATTTCAAATAGGCTTATGCATTGGAGCACACAATAATACATCAAATATATTATTTTTATACTTTTAATTTGGTGGTATATATAGCATTGACATTTGGTTTGGATGTGATATTATGCAAACTAAATAGCAAATTCACTAATAACCAGTTGAAAAGCCCGCCGTCCACACATACACATTAAGCATGGTAACAAAAAAATAAAAAAGAAAAAAATAAAAAGTAAAAAACATTTTCAAAGAAAAAAAAGTTTTGAAACGCTAAAAAAAAAAAAAAAAACCAAAGTTTCAAAAAGGCCAAATAAATATGTTTTGACTGAGAAAAAAATATTTTGTAAAATAAAAGACAAAACGTTACAAATTTTAAGCACTTTATAAGCATCACACACGAAACTGATTCTTTCCTCATATTTATATTAAATATTTATATTAAAGCTTGAGCTTTATAGTCTATTTAGAACGCTTGTCCAACGAGAAGAGCTCATAGAGCACCATCGGCTTGTCTTGGAAATTGTTCTGCCTGTACGGATGTTCCCAACAACATGCCAAAGGAAAATAATCTTATAAAGCTCATAGAGCACCATCGGATTCGACTTGTCGTGTACATTGTTCTGCCTCTGCCAAAGGAAAATAATATTATAAAACTACTAGCGCGAAAGTTGATCATCATCGTCTTGATGATTTTTTCTTTTCTTTTTTCCTATTATTGTAAGGAAAAGATTAATAAATATATAGTAATTAACTGCATGCAGTGGTAAGGTGGTTCATGCATGAGACTGTTCAGTACCCATATGTAGAGTTTTTGAACCCTACCTGCCTCCAAATTAACCACGTCTTTTTTTTCAATTTCATTTGTTCTATAATTTTCCCTCTTTTTGATAAGCATGAACTGTAATATTACCACTAAAACATGTTCATTTATTTGAATACGTCCTCCACTTTTCTTCTCAAAGTATAACACTAAATCAATTCAATGTTATTTTTAACGCTGAGTGATGTGTAGGAAGTGTGGTTAAAATCAATGATTGAAGTCTATTTTAGTTAAAAATATTGTAACATATAAGTGTTTTATATTGTAACAACTTTTTACTTTTTATTGTAATATGTAAAAGCTTTTTACTATTTGTTGGTTAATTGGTTCTAAACAACAGCCAAACACTTTCTATTGGTTAATGTTGACTTTTTTCTTTAATAATTTTAACCTTCTCATTTGTTAATTATTTTAATATTAAAAATTTACTTTTATAAATTTCAAGATTTAATAATTATGAAAAAGACAAATATGTCATTTTCAATAGAGTAATACATTGTAGCACACAATAACATATCAAGTATATTCTTTTTATATTTTTAATTTGGTGATAAATATAACATTGATATTTATATTAGAGATGATCTTATGCAAAATAAATAGCAAATTCACTAATAACCAATTGAAAAGACCGTGCTCCACGGGTGCATATTAAGCATGTTAACAAAAAATTAAAAAAAAAAAGTAAAAAGTAAAACAAAACTTTTCAAGGAAACAAAACGTTTTGGAAGATTAAAACAAAAAAAAAAACATTTCAAAAAGCCAAATAAATATGTTTCACTGGAAAAAAAAAACACATTTTGTAAAGACAAGGACAAAACGTTATAGATTAAAACAAAACGTTTTGGAAGATTAAACGTTTTGGAAGAAAAAACACAATATGTTTCAGTGGAAACAAAACGTTTTGGAAGATTAAAACAAAAAAAAAAACATTTCAAAAAGCCAAATAAATATGTTTCAGTGGAAAAAAAAAACACATTTTGTAAAGAAAAGGACAAAACGTTATAGATTTCGAGCAACTTGAAGGCGTGATGCTAAAATTATTCTCTTTTTATATTTATATTAAGGATTGAGCTTTACGGTTTATTAAGAACATATGTCTCCAACAAGAAGAGCTCAAATTTAATTTGGGTCGGTCAGAAATAAGGACGACTAATTTGGTGAAAATCCAAAAAGTTATCATTGAGCCGCTTTCACTGTGGTCCCATCAAGAATATTTATACGCTTGGTGGCCATTAATTAAGGAGAAGATTATTTAATTCATATGATTCGTGTTCTTCAAGGCGTGGGCCCCATCCATGCCAATTTAACTAAAGGAAACAAGATGTGTGTATAAGTATTATTTTTTTTTGCATGATTATCAGTATAAGAATGTTTTCCTTTAATCAACAAAGCAAAAGTCTTATAAGTGATGCAAGAAACGAACGAAGAATTTGGTTCGAAGTACTTTTTCTACTCAATGAATTTAAATTTAGATTCAAGTATTAAAAATCCTTTAAATACGTATTTATTTTCCTCAAATTTTAAATTCTTTGAGTATTAAGAATCCAAGATTTTAGAATTTTAACTCCCCTTATGATACTTGGATATCTCTGCTATAGTAAAGACTGAAATTATCTCTCCTATATTTGAGAAAAAAAATCATAACTTCTTCATTTGATTTCTATTTGAGATGATTCTTTTTGCATTATGTTCCTAGTAAATGGAGTAAGAAATTAAGATCTATATTGCATATTTTTTAGGATCATTAACATTAAGATTTTATTAGATTTGTTAATAAATCAAAAACTATTTTCACCACCTTTTCAAACACAAATTTTAATTTTATTCTATTCTTAAATTAAAACTTAAATGCACAGTCAAACGTCAATTTAGATAACAATTTAAATTACTAACTCAAATTTTAATTCAAACCACACTAACTCAAATTAAATCAATAATTCAAATTCATTCATCAAACGGACCCTTATTGTTCTCTTGGAAACACAAACGGACCCATTTACCAAATGGACATAGTAGTTTGTAGCTTGTGTTTAGAAACACAAATTGAAAACAAACATAATAATAATAATAATAAGGTTCAAACTAGTTTTGTTACAGTTTTTTCTATCAATGTTTTCAGTTTAAATATTTAGTTTGAACCATGTTTTCAAACGCACTACTAATTAGAGCTTAATGTATAATTTGCAAAAAATTAAGAAGAAACCATACACCCTCGTTGTTCAAAGCCAGAAGGGATACAAATTATGAAAGTAGTTCAATTGATAAAATATAGTACGGTTCATTCTCAACTGTTCGTTTTTCATTTTTCACCAATGAAGATATAATATAAGATTTTTGCATGCATTCATGGAACGGAATTGGAAACTGGTCACTCACAAAACCGGATTTTCGCAAAGTTACGGTAATTTAAGACACAGATGGAAAACCTTGTTATAGATTCAAGTAGTCTTGGGGGACTTTGGTTGAAGTCCGGATCAAATCATACGATTCATCAATTTTTTCTTATTGGGTTTTATTCAAGTAGTCTTTTTCTCCATATTAAGAGGGTATATCTTTAATCTAGATGTTTTCCGTCTTTGCAGTTTTTACTCTTTATGTTCTTCTCTTTTGGGCAGTTGTGGTTTTTTTTTTTTTTTTTTTTTTCTATTTTTTATTTTCCTTCTTTATGTTACTACTTCGAATGGGTAGCTAGCTAGAAAAAGCATGTGGATACTAATGAGTAGTTGAGATCAGTAGTAAACCCTGATTATCGGTGTTATTTGTTTTGCAATTAAAAAATATATTCCAGTAATGACTTATTTGTTATTATAATATTTATTCAAAAAAAAAAAAAAAAGAAGCTAGTATCATCACTTTAGCATGATGGGATAAAGCCAACAAACGGTAGGTATTAATTGTTAATTTATTTAATTATTATTTAATTGAATAGTAGTGGACTTACAGTTGTAGCCAACTAGGAGCGGAAAAAAAAAATAGGCCTAGGTTGATAATAAGATGTTAATTAATGTTGCATCATTGGGTGGCATGGCCAAAATTATTATATATTTATAATCTTGACAAAACCTAACTTACCAAAAACTATAACAATGAGCTTTTTTTTTAATGAATTGTGGAGAATGGGCAATTAGCATTAAAGAAGAAAATTCGCATAAAAAAAAAAGACAACTAGTTTTTTTTTTTCCCCTTTGAATGAACAACTAGATTCTTATATTGTGACTTTCTAGGTTTTTGTTTATACATTCATTTCTTATTTGAACTTTGGACATTTCTGTCACATGTGAGCCATTAGAATATATTTGCGCAAACAATATTGAGAAACTAGACTCTTGTTGGGGTCTAGTTTGAGTGTAACAATCTTATTTATATGATCGTTACTTAACTACATAATCTTATGTATAAACAAACCTTATCGTAAAGTACTTAGATTTAAAGAATTTTTTTTTAAATCGTAATAGTAATTTCTTATAACATTTTCTCATTTGAAATTTATGTGTGTTTGTTGCAATATCTGTTGCAACATATTAATTTTAAAATTTTCTAGTCTAAGGTTATAGTTACAACCTTGATCTTCAACAGCATACTTGCGTAATACTACTTGAACATTTATACATTTATAACTAATTGAAATCATATTGTAGGTCGTTATAGTTAGTTTTAGAGACAGTATCGTGCCATTCTACTCCTCATTATCATCACGCATCTGCTTCGTAATAGTCTAAGTAAGTTAGAATTTATATATGTAGTTAAGTTATAATTAACGTTAAATTATATATGTATGTTTTGAAAACCGGGCTTATAGTCCTACAACCTCAGTCCAAATTATTATGTTATAATTTCTATCGCATTAAAAGAATAAATAGTTTAATCAAAATCAATTAGTAAGGTTATTTAGATTACTAATGTAAAAAAATGTCCCGCAAATTTAAGTATTCTTAATAAGTACACGTTAAGTAGTTAAAGTAACGTCTTGATCTTCTTTTTTTCTGTTTACTAGGTGTTGGCTTTTCTTCCTGAGAGGGTACTACATGCAAGATGTGTTTTATCACCTTAGAATTGTGCTTATTGCTTTGTATCTGAAGTTTGGAATTGTGTCGGCTTAATAATTTTTTGGTTTAATTTGCAGGAACATACACGAATTAGTGTCCAAGTTCTAAAGGCAGTCAAGCTACCAAGATAATTGATCTTTCTTTTGTTTTCTAAATGTTTTCTTTCTTTTTTTTTTTTTTTTAATGGATCATTTTAAAGTGCATTCCATTTTTGGCTTTGTTGCTTATCCGGTTAGGTTCAAACTCTTTAGGCACTACAACACAATTATGTAATTACTTTTTATTTATTAAAAAAAGTAATTATAATAACTCACTTTTAATAGCAAGACTACATAGAATTTTTACTTAAATATATGCACTCTGACACAACATGCATATTCCACAAGACTTTATATTTTATATTACACACGCACTGACTATGCACTCACAAACTAAATCACTCACTCACTTGGGCACTTAGTCTTATACTCCACCAAGACCAAAATGTCCTATTTATAGGACACTAAGTCGGTGCCCTTGCCATGTCTAAACTAACTAGAGAATCTATTTATGTCGGCAACTTGCCAACTTGCAATATAAAAATCTCGAAACTTCCTGAACAAATAAAATAGGCAGCAACTAGTTTACTTTCTTGAAGCTTCTGTCGAAAGTGGCTCTAGAAAATTATAGAGCTTTTCAAATCCTAGAGACGGTGATAAACTCTAACACTTCTCCTCACTATCGACTCTCATCGATATTCTTGTGTTCATGTTGAGTTGTTTCCTTAATTTTTGAAACTTTGTAGAGTTAAGCCCTTTTGTTAATAAATCTACCACTTGATCATCTGTTTTGACATGATGTATCTCTAGCTCCTTTTGCAATACTTTTTCTCTGAGAAAGTAATAGTGTAACTCTACGTGTTTAGTTCTTGCATGGAAAACCAGATTTTTCGTTAAACGAATTGTAAACAAATTATCACATAATAGCTTCATTGGATAGTCAATTGTTTAATATAGATCTTTCAGAAATTGTATCTGCCACGTACTCTCTTGAGCTACCACAGCTCCCACTGTGTATTCTGCTTCTGTGGTTGATAATGATATATTGTCAGTTGTCTCTTGCTACTCAAAAAAATATTTCCCGAGCTAAGCTTGAACACTTACCCTGTAGTTGATCCAACTTGTTGTCTCCACTTTTGTTGTGCATTAGACGATAGTCGATTATGTTTTTAATATATCTCAACATTCATTGTACTGCCTCTAAGTGATGCTTCTTTAGGTTCTGCATGTATTGACTCACCACACCGACTACATAGGAAATGTTAGGTTGGTTAACGTTAGATAGATTAGACTTCCGACTAATTATTGATACATAATCACATCTACTAAGTCCTTTTTGTGCGCAAAGCTTCACATTTGCTTCCATTGATGTTCGAAAAGGCTTGCATTTGAGCATCCCAAACTTCTATAGAAGGTCTCTTGCATCTTTTTCCTGACAAAGAAACATTCCCTCCTTTGTGCCATTCAACTTCTAACCCAAGGAAGTGTTTGAGCTTGCCAAGTTCTTTAATCTAGAAATGAATTGAAAGATTATCCTTTGTTCGGTGAATTTCTCCATCATCGTCTCCTGTAATGATTGAGTCATCGATGTACACCAATATTATAGCCATCTTTCCTTCTCTAGCTTTCACAAACAAGCTAGAATCCGCATGTACCAATAAATAATCACTTTGAGTTAAGAATTCAGCAATCTTAGCGTACCATGCCCTCAAGGCTTGTTTTAGTTCATAAGGCACTCTTCTTAACTTGCAGCCATAATCAAGATCAGCTTTACTCTTAAATCCTGTTGGCTGAATCATACAGATTTTGCGATCCAATTTCCTCTACAGAAAAGCATTTTTGACATCCATTTGCCATAGATTCCAATCTTTACTGGCTGCAAGTACTAAAAGAACTTGTACGATAGAAATTTTTGCCACTGCACTAAACGTCTCATCTTAGTATAGTCCAAACTACTGAGAAAAGCTAGGTGCAACTAATTGAGCATTGTATCTCTTGATCGATCTATCAGGACAAGTCTTTATCTTATACACCCATTTGCAAGAATTGGGTTTTACTTCCTTGGGTTTCGATACAAAGTCCCAAGTTTGATTCTGCTCTAATGTAACAATATCTTCTTGTATGGCCTACATCCAATTAGGATTCTGAGATGCTTCTTCATATGTTGTAGGCTCCTTTAAGGTTACCTCCTCTGCAACTACTACATTGGCGTATTTGGGATTCGTCTTCTGTACTCTTGTTGATCTTCTAGGCCGTGACTGAAGAGTTGTTGCCTTTTAGCTTGGCTCAGACTCTTTCACGTCTCTTTGATGAACACTAGTTTTCCAAGGACTCTTTCTAACCTCACTCCCAATGCTATCTTAATTATCAGACTCTTCATTAATAATCTCAGGAATTGGTCGAACCTCAACTTGCTCCCCTATCTTCTATTGCAGCTTATCCTTGACCTCTTTAGAATCAGGCAACTCTTCCTTCTGTGGAGACCACCACGATGATGTTTCGTCAAACACCACATTTCGTGATATGTAACAACGACCACTAATAGGATCACAACATCTCCACCCTTTTCTCTGGCTATCATATCTTATGAAGATACACCAGACCGCCTTTTTATTGAACTTAGTATGTAGATGACTTGGCACAAACACATAGCACACATAGCCGAAGACTCAAAAGTGGCCAACTATAGGTTTTATACTCCATAGTTTCTCAAAGGGTGAGGTGAACCCTATCCTTGGTTAGGAAAGCCTGTTGATGACATGGGCTGCAGTTTTCATACCTTCAGGACAAAATCTTCTTGGAATATTCTTTGCATGTAACATGCTTCGGCATGTCTTCGTGAGGTATCTATTCTTCCTTTCAGCTACTCTATTTTGTTACGGTGTATTGGCACATGTGAATTGGTGGTAGATATAGTAGTTTATTAGATATTGAGAGAACTTATCTTAAGTGTACTCTCTATTATTGTATGTGCATAAGCACTTGATTTTCCTACTGACTTCTCTTTCTGCCATTTCTTTAAACTCCTTGAATTTCTCAAAAGCATCAGACTTTTTTTTTTTAATAAAAAAGACCATATGTACCTCGAGAAGTTATCAATAAATGCGATCATATAGTGCATACCACCAATTGATGGTTTCTTGACACGTTCGAACACATCAGAGTGCACAAGCTCTAACGATACCTTTGCTTTGAACTTTGACTCTTCATATGGAAGTTGGTGTGCCTCATCATATTGGCATCATGCACAAACAATGTCGGTTCTAACTTCAAGCTGAGTAAGACCCTTAAGCATTGCCTTTTGCATCATTATCTTTAGTTTATGATAGCCAACATGTCTTAGCCTTGCATGCCACAAGTCAGCTATGTCATTTTGCCAAGTCTTATCTATGTTCGCAGATTCAGTTAATGTTCTATAGACTCACTCTAGTCATTGCCCCTCCATCATCGATGTACCAAAAATTTTGATATCTTGATAAACTTTGACTTCGCATGGGCCAAAGAGAACATAATAACCTGATGATATCTACTAAGCCACTAATAAAAGATTCTTTGTCATGTCTGGTGCATGATAGACATCTTGAAGTAGCACTTGATTGGGACTGAAATGCGGCACGATGGTTGTGTTACCAATGTGAGCAATTAGCAATCGTGAATTGTTGATTGTGACCATGACACGGCTTCCTTTGTACTCCGTCACATTTCATATCTTCTCTTTGTCACTGGCCATATGGTTTGACCATTTTGAGTCAACAATCCAATCATTCTTGTAGTCAATCTACTAAGAAATGGTTGCTGTAAGAGCTAACTCTTCTTCTTCTATTGCAATAGAGGCTTCAGCGTCCCACTCATCTTCACTATTTTTCTCTACATTGGAAGTCGCTACGTTGCTCTCTATTGACTTTTTCTTGGACCAACAATTCTTAGCAATGTGTCCACCTTCCCACAATTGTAGCATCAAAAGTTGTTCCTCTTATTTTGCTTGGATGGACTAATCTTCCTGCTATTCTTCTGAGTTTTCCCTGATTGAGAGCCTCCATGATGGCCACTTAACTTGTCATTAGCTCTTTTTGATCGTTTCAGAGCATTTGGCCTAGATCAGTCTTTATTCTTGTTGTTGAATAATGCTTCTTCCTCACCCTTTGGTTAGCCTTTACTTATTTGTTTGGCCATTGCTTCTTAATCTACTAGTAGATTTTTAAAATCTACTAGAGATGGTTGAGCAACTTGCGGTAACAAAGCTTCTAAATTCTGGTCTTAGTCTATGGATAATTATCTTCCTTATCCTTTACTCTAAAATACTAGTTGTAGGATCTAATTTGGAGATCTTTGCCTTATGGAAGTACTCCTTGATCGTCATCTCTTATTGTGAAATTGATAACAAATCGTTCTCCAGGAGTTAAGCCTTGTCTCGTTCCTCTTTGAAAGAGTGCTTTAAAAATATACCAGGCTGCTTTTGGTGTCTTTGCCTTCCATATATGCTCTAGAAGCTCCTCCTCAACTATGGTCCTCATCGAGAACATCACCTTGTCAGCTTTGGTCCTCCATTTCTTCAATGTAGCATCATCTTTCTCTGGTGGCTTGGCCTTACTACCGCCAATGACCTCCCATAGGCCTTGGCATTAGAGATATGACTCCATACATGTAGACCATATGTTGTAGTTTTGATTATTAAGCTTCTTAAAACCACTGACCGATTGAAGATCACTCATCATGGCTTGACTTAAAAACTTTGACTATACTAAGCAAGCTTATTATTTTTAATAAGCCTTGCAAATACTAAAACCGCACACGATCACGAAGCCTAATAATATTGGCTCTTAAAGAACTACTCTAGCAATTCAGATCTGGTCCCTTATCAACTTGTTCTGATGCCACCTGTTGAACGCTAACAAACTTATTTAATTTCTTTTTATTTATTGAAAAAGGTAATTACAATAACACACTTTTAATAACAAGACCATAAAGAAATATTATACTTAAACACATGCACTCCGACGCCATACGCACATTCCACAAGACTTTACATATTTTATATCACTCTACTAACAAAAATACATACTGACTATGCACTCACAAACTTAATCATTCACTCACTTAGACACTTAGTCCTACACTCTACCAAGACTAAAAGGTCCTATTTATTAGGGGTGGCAATAATCGTGTTCGTGTTGGCACGTTTACAGCACGGCACGTTTAGCCCAAACACGAACACGACACGATTAATAAACGTGCCAGAAATGCCAACACGAACACGACACGCCTATGGCACGCGTAACACGGCACGACACGATTAATACGATTATTAAATGTGCCGTGACGGGTTGACACGATAACAACACGCATATGACACGTTTATGACCCAATTAACTAAAAAATTAAAAAAAATTAAAAAAAATTTTAATTTTTTTTTTTAAAAAGCCAATAAAGAAAATTAACAAAAACACAATATCTAATTAATACTAACCTACTATAAATATTTCAAATATTTTTATTTTTAAGTTTAAATGTGTTATAAACGAGCGGGTCGTGTCGTGTCGTGTCGTGTCAACACGTTTACGGCCCGTTAAATTAAACGTATTAAGGCATGTTTAGTGTGTTAGCACGAATCCAACCCGTTTATTTTAGTGTTATTCGTGCCAACCCATTTATGGCATAATTAATAAACGTGCGGTCCAAATCCGTTTATTTCGTGTCATTTTCGTATCGTGTCGTATCTAAATTGCCGGCCCTACTATTTATAGGACACTAAGTCGGTGCCTTTGACACCTTAAACTAACTAGAGAGCCTATTTATGTCGGTAGCTTGTCAACTTGTCAACTTACTTCCTGAGCAAATAAAATAGACAACAACCATTTTATTTTCTTGAAGCTTCTATCGGAAGTGGTTCTAGAAAATTATAGAGCTTTTCAAACCCTAGAGGTAGTGGTGAACTCTAACAATTGGTTTTCTTGATAATTAAGTTTCTTGCTTGCTTTACATTAATGAAACATCTAGTTTCTTTCTCTCTTATTCATTTAATATTAAGTTTCTCTCTCTTATTCATTAATGTATTTAATTTTTTTTAGTGCTCATTTACTTCTTGAGATGAAAATTTCAAAGGTTTTGCATCTAGACTGAGTAGCAATAAATTCCTCTATGCAGTAACTGCTTATCAGCTCTAGGTAACAAATAATTTTCTGGTCATACTCTTTTGACAACATATTATTCTTCTTTTTTAATAACTAGTGGCTGGTGTTATAAGACATACTTGGTTGTTATGTCCGAATTGTAACTTATTCAACATTTGCAAGACTGAATTTGTCTTCATTAATTTACAAGGTGGTTTTTTTTGGCTCTTCTATTAATTAATTGTTATAAGTTTTGATCTCTTTGTTCTTGTTTTCTAGGCTTTTGTCTCTTCTTCATGAAGGGATACTAGATGCAAGGTGTGTTTTATAACCTTACAATTATGTATATTGTTAGCATTAAAATATTATATGCTAAAGCTTAATGCATATAAATACGCATAAAAGCGTAAAACTGGCGTACCTCCTGATATTGAAGAAGAGTTCATACTACTATAAAAGAGTGATTAACGTATAGTGCACAAGGAAAGATTCAGTTATATCAATCTCAAGTGTCTTTAATTAAGCCATAGTGTTCCTTGTTTTCAATAAGTGTTCTTGCACATTTGGTGAGTCTTAAGGATGTAAATTTTATTATTAGGACGATGGCAAACGTTTTATGTGATGATGCAAAATGCACATCAACAACTTTTTAGTAATGTCTTGACATTCTTTATGCTTATTGATGGAACCTCTAACACTAGCATAAATATAGGTCTTTATGACCATCGTATTGAAATGATTACATCAGTCCTTATATTTTTAAGAGCTCATTTTGTTTGTATTGCTAGTGCCAATAATAACAGGTTCGTCTCTCCTTATAGCATAATCTATGTCTAACCTCCTAATTTAAAGAAGAATTCTTTTCTGCCATATTTTATCATTTATCATTGTCCCCTTTAAGTTTGGGAATTTTATTTAATGTTAGAGTAATTCATAGGTCAGAAGGATGCAATAACAATTTCATGCTTACATTTCATAATTTTTGAGACTAATAAACTTATATCATGTTTTACCAATGTAAATCATGATTTAATATTTATTAATCCAGTGACATAGAACTTACATGTGTTTAAAACTCTAATTCAATTATATTCATTTAACTTTATGATAAACTATCAAATTTATCTTCTTTAGAATTATGAATCTAGTGACATCAAACTTGCCTATGGGCTAAAGTTTTTATTCAATTAGATCCATTTAACTTCGTGATAAAATTATCAAATTATGTTCTTTTTCTTAATCCCTGTGGGTAAATTAAAATATATAATTTGATATTTTATCCTAATTAATCATAGGAATACAATAAATTTTCCTATGGGATAAAATTTATTATATAAATTATGATTAATTACAATAAATGTCCTTGTTCTGAGTGTGATCGTAAACCACTTAATATATAATTTTATGTAATTAAAGCTGTTGTAGCTACACTCTCATTAATAAAATTATATGGATCACTAGACATTTTATTCTATAATTTTGTTTCATAATAAATTGCATTTAACTTAAGGCAATTTTAACAAATATGAACAAAGAACCAATAATTTATGTACCAATATTCATTATGCATAAATTAAAATTATACATTCAAAAGCATAATATAGCACATTATTATACAAAATTTTAATGTACTAATTATATAACCTAATAATGTATGCATAATTAGAATCGTGAATTACGCATAATGAACGACATATGTACATAAATTAAAAAAAAATTATAACCACACCAAAATTGCATAATATTCACTACAAATACTAAACATTATGAATATTCAAAATTATGAATTTTTCATAATCTATTCCACAATATGAAAAATTTCATAAAAAAAAAAAAACCAAAATTATAGATATAATGAAAATTTCATAAAATTATAAAATTTGAAAATTTTATGAAATTTTCCTCAAAAAATCAATTTATGAAATATGGGAAAATATCAAAATTTTTTTTTAATTTTTAGGTTTTTTTTTAATTTTTTCTTAACAGAACGACAAGTCATTTTTCTAGATTGAAATGCATTCCCAATAGTCCAAATGACATGTCGTTTTGAGCCCTAAATACGTGAAACGACATGTCGTTTCATTGCTAAGAAAAAAGATCACTATTAGCCAAAACAACGTGTCGTTTTGGGCATGCCCAAAATGACTTGTCGTTTCTGGGATGAAAAATTCGTCCATCTCCAGCCGAAACGACATGTCATTTGACTGACCAAATGCCAAACAACATGTCATTTTTTTATCTTCAAGCTAAATCCAGGTCTTCTTTGCCCGATTGACCCGTTTTACGATCTGGTTGCAAACCCAATGGGTTTTTAGCCTTCCAGATACTATTTTTGACTTTTCAAATCACAAAAATATTAGAAATCTAATTACCCAATGATTTCTAACCTTAGTTTTTGTTAAAAAAAACTCTAAATTCAAAACCCAAAAATTACAAAAATAAAAAATAAAAATTCACCATGAGTTTTTTTTTATGCAACAGTATATTTTTCCAGATTTCTAATACACAAGGCGGAGATTTAAACTCGCTCTGATATTACGATTAAAATATTATATGCTAAAGCTTAATGCTTATAAATACGCATAAAACAGAAGCATAAACTAGCGTACCTCCTGCCATTGCTGCCGTTGCTCTTTGTGAATCCGCCTTGCAACTGTTGCTTTCCTCCTGTTTGAGAGCTTTTCCATTCCTTCACAAGCTCCATGAAAAATGATGGTGCAAAACTAGAGAGAAGCTTGTAGGAACGGGGACCCAAACTCACGGTAGTTTTCTACCTCTCTTGTTTTCCTTCTCTGCTCTTTCCATCAAAAAGCAAAAATGAAAGTTTCTAAACTTATATAGGTAGCAATTGATGGATTAAAACTCAATAATGGACACAATTATGGCATGAAATCGTTTCCTTAAAACATTAATGTAGAAACCGTTTACATTAATGTAGAAACCGTTTTCTTAAAATATGGAGCAGTTTCTACATCTATTGCTTTGTATCTCGAATTTATAGATTTCAATGTTGAATCAAAAGTTATATTTACAAATAAGTGTTGATAAGAGTAACAAATTACTGATTGGTGTTCAGGAGAAGCGATAACTATGCTTAAGTGAGGATCTCCTGTATTGTTGACAAAAATATGGTAAGGTTCCTCCCTCTCTTACCGTCCTTCCTCTCCATGTTGTTGCTTTCCCTCCCCCTCACCCTTCCATTCCTCCCTCCCCGTCTCTCTCTTACACTAACATATATATATATAACAGAGGCATAGTAAATTAGGTAATTATGTTTTTAGGATTAGTAGTTTTTACTGGTTGTCATCAATACTCAGATTTACTGTGTTTTTTACGTAGGGACTTTTTCCTGTTTCTTATTTTTAACATTAGGATTTTTTAATGATTAAGTATTTTAGTTTAAATAGGAGCTAGTCCATAACTAAGTGCTTATGTTTGTTATTAGGACTCGACATTAGTTTTTTACGTGAGGATAAATTACTAATTTTTGTTATTGGTATCTGGATGTTTATCTACAAGTGTAAGTATTATAGCTTGAATTTGGACTCTTTGTTAGACTAGGATGGATTAGTCAAACATTTTTACTACTTGTTACTGTTAGCGTTAGGATTCAAGTTGATCATCATCGTATTGATGATTTTCTTTCTTTTTTTTTTTCTACTACTTAAGTTTCAACGAAAAGAATAATTAACACACAATAATAATTAACAGCATGCAATAATAAGGTGGTTTATGCATGAGATTGCACCCCGTGTGTGTGTGTGTGTGTATATATATATATATAGTTTTTGACACCTACCTACCGCCAAATTAACCACGTTTTTTTGATAATTTATTTGTTTACTGCAATTTTCCCTCTTTTTGATAAGTATGAACTGTAATATTACCTCTAAAACAAGTTCATTCATCTTTCCTTTTAAAGTATAAGGAGTAATTATTATATACGCTCTCATAATTCGTATCCTAATAAATTGCCAGTAATTAATTATCTACTCAGAGGCATGATTATATGCTAACTAGATAAGGTTGATGTGCAGATCGAGACGTAGCTCCCATAGCATCACTACTAAGAATTTTAATCTAGTTCACGCCAATCATTACGTCAATTAATTTAGTGATTAAGTTAAGAAGATCTAAGACTAAGTAATGCAAAAAGAGTAGCAAATAATTCAGCTTTGACAGTTTATTTAGAACATATGTTTCCAATAGGAAGAGCTTAAATTTAATTTGGGTCAATCAGAGATAAGGATGATTAATTTGGTGGAAATTCGAAAAATTATCAATGAGCTGCTTTTAGTGGAATATTTATATGTGTTGGTCTTGGTGGCCACTAATTAAGGAGATGGCTATTTAATTCAAATGATTCACGTTCTTCTAAGGTACGTGGCCCCATCCATGCCGACCTTAACTAAAAGTAAACAAGAGATGCGTATAAGAATGTTAATAATGGCGTGTTATTGGTACCTACGTTAAAAATGGTAAGACAATTTAAACTAGGGCGACAATTTAAATTAATGTTTAGTAACTAAGCCAGGTTAAATTATAAAGACAACTTTAAACTAACTAACTCAAGTTTACTTGGTTTGAATTTTTTTTTATAATAAAACTATTTTAATTTTTATTTTCTTTTCATAAACCATAGTCTTCCAATTACATTTTTGTTTTAAACTGGATGTGGTATTTTATTCTCCTTTTAAAGTTTTGCATTACAAATGTTAGTTTAAAACCACCTTTAAAATTACACAGTTTAGATTCCACAATTCAAACCATACCGTTACAAACTTATACACCAAACTAACCAAATTTTCTCAAATATCTCTTTTTGTTGATTGTTGATCTTCAAGGCAAAAGTTTAAGTTATGCAAACAAACCATAAGTGAATAGACAGTAAGTGTCTAAACCCAGAAGTTATGTAGCTTGTGTTTGAAAACACTAGTAAAAAAAAAAAAAAAAGTTCAAACTTGTTTTGCTAACATGTTTATCCTTCGTTTAGAATATCATTTTCAACTTATCAGTTGAAATTGTGAATAATATAAAACAAAAAATAACTTAAAGCATATGTTTCCACTTATTCTTCAAACAAAAGGTGAATGGGGAGTGGTAATTTGTCAGAGCTTAATAATGATAATAATGATGATGATGAATAGATAGCATTGATAATTATAACGGTAAACAAAAAAAAAATACTATTGTCACACCAGTTGAAAGAACAAAAATATGACGAGTACTTGCGTCATATTCGATAATAAGATAAATACTCATGCCAAATTTGATCGATAGATAATTACCAATAACACATCTCATTTTACCTAATATTGGTATCGTTTTGATTAAAAATGTTTCAACCTTGAGCGAGGAAATAAGTAAATTAGTGTTGAAAATAATATCAAAGGATCTCATGGGAACATCATAACTCCTATTATATACCTATTATATAATAATGAAGTCTATGACCGGAGATGGACTAGCCAATGCATTTCAAGCACAAATATCCTCATCTTATCGACGCCATAACAGCTCTGATGTTTCTTCTGTATTGCTTTATATTTTCAACGATATCCTAATGCATAACTTCAACCCCTTTCCTTGTTTGCTAGCCACTTACATGTCGATAGCCGCTTCTATTTATGGGCCTTTATAACCATTATACAAGCTTTTTCTTCACTTCATTTAGAGTTGATATGATTAGACCTAATAGTGTGTAGTTGACACATCTACAATGACTAAAGGAATCGGTGGGCTCAATTCGTCGTAGCAAAACTACTTGATTTCGATTACCGACCCACGATGCAAAAAGTGCTAAGCCACGTTCTCGAGAGCTAACCTACTAGTCAAGGGTCAAGACATGGAACTAATGAGAGCACGACACGCGTCCCACAACGCCCCTTATCAACTAAAACCCAACTGTTCATGATAACACTTAAAAATGCACGAGTTTATAAGATTGAAATAATTTATTTAGAATTTTATTTTTAATTAAATCCTCTAATTAAGAATTTTTACGTGTTTTTAGTATTCTAGTGTGTTTTCTATAAAATATATTTAGCTTTGTAATTTTATTATTTTTTTATGTTTAAATATATCTTTGGTAATTTTTAAAAGTGTTATTGTATGTTAAATATTTAATTTTTGTAAACTATGTTAAATCATAAGTTTAATTAAGTTTTATTTTTATTTTGAAGTGTGCTTTGAGTTTTAATTTAGAAGTAGAATAAGGAATGAAGGATTTTTGGGAAGGTTCTAAAATCATGAACAAATCACAAGAAATGAAGGATTCTGTGAACAAGTGGAATATGGAAGTTTTTGGTGATACATGTGCCGTTAAGAGTGATTTTTTGAGAAAATTGAAAGATTGGACAGCAAAGAGGAGACTGGTTTTCTGGATGAAAATGAGAGCGCAGAAAGGAAAATTCTAAGAAATGAGTTGGAGGAAGTAATTTTTAAGGAAGCAGTGACTTGGAAACAAAAGATGAAGCTTAGGTGGATTGAAGAATGGGATTCAAATTCTAAATTATTGCACAAGTTGGAAAGTCATAGAAGGAACAAAAGTTATCATTTCAAGATTGGAAAAGGGATGACAACACTATATTGGACGATCAAATGGAGATTGAGGAAGAGATAATATCGTTCTATTATCTCTTTAAGGACAATGAGGAACATTTGTGGTCTTTTGAAGAATTTGATTGGGGTGCAATCTTACGAGTAAGGGCTAGATGCATGGTATTTTCACTTCTACAGTCATTTTTGATGAAAAGGAATCACGGAAATTTGGAAGAGAAGGAAATGGAGACTATGAATATTTTTTAGTGCAATCTTAGGCCTCGGCTTTATTTTTATTTATTTATTTTTTACATCATGACTCTTTACTATTTGTTGTTTCTAGCTTCAGGATTTTTATTTGCGAGTAGTTTTAGATTAAGGAGGACTCTTAATTGAATAGACTAGACTACAAACCTTTTATCGAATTAAAACTCTTGGTGAGACAAGGATAGGTTAGTCTAAAACCAAGGCCTTAGGGCCTTAGGTTTGTCATTAGGTGTCGGCTTTAGTTTTTTGGGATTGTAATTTGTTGAATCCCAAATGTAAAACATAGAGGTTGCAATATTTCAAATGTCTCAAAAATAGAGTTGGTTGGTAATTTTTTCTCTCTTTCGGAAGAAGAAACAATTGGGGTTTTAGGGTCCGTTTGGTAAAGAGATTCGAATTAGTGATTTAATTTAAGCTAGTGTGATTTGAATTAGGATTTGAGTTAGTTATTTAAATTGTTATCCAAATTTACGTTTGGATATACATTTAAGTTTTAATTTGAGTATATAATAAAATTGAAATTTATGTTTGGAGAAGTAGTGAAAGTAGTTTTTGATTTATCAACAAATCGAATAAAATCTTAATGATAATGACCCTAAAAAATATGCAATATAGATCTTAATTTATTCCTCTCTTCACTAAAAACACAATGAAAAAAGAATTATCTCAATTGAATAACAAATAAAAAAGTTTTGATTTTTTTTCCTCAAATATAGGAGAGAGAATTTTAGTTTTTACTGTAGTAGAGATATCCGAATATCAAAAGTTTAGGGGAAGTTAGAACTTTGAACACTTAGATTCTTGATACTGAAAAGATTTAGATTTTGGGTGAAACAAACATGTATCTAAAAGATTCTTAATACTCAAATTCAAATTTGAGTCCAAAGAATCTAAAGAATAGTAGAAACAAACGGCCCCTTAATATCTTGAATCCCAAGTGCACAACTTAAGAGGTTGTAAGAAAGTGGCGTAGAATGAAATTCTAAAATCTATGTGCCAGCATGGAGAAGAATTAATATTGAATCTCCAAAAAACTTAAAGTATCATCCCAATTGGTGGCTGTGATTTCTTCAACATGGGCTTCACTAGACAAGCGCAAAACAAATAGATCTAAAATAGGTGTCTAACAAACACCAGTTACAAGACAAGAACGATGGTTGAAACTGCTTCACGTTCGAACCATTGAATGTTTGCAATGTCAATAGGTTACACGCAATTCTAGTGGACCTAAAAGTGCGGCCCAAAATCGTGTGGTTAATCAAGAAATTATCTTAAAATTCGAAGCATAGAATGTTTGGCGAAAGCCCTGCCGCAATCACAAACCTTAATTCCTAAAAAGGTCATCTACCTCAAATTCTTAATTCCTACATAGGTCATTAACCTAAAATTCATCTCAAGATTCCATACATGGTCATAAACCTTGGAAATTCCCAAATCAAAAATCCCTAAGAACTACATATGGCTTGATCTCTTAACGGGTATGTAGGTAGGTTGGTCAAATCCTTTCCAAGTGCAGCCACAAATTCAAACCAACCCAAATTCCTTAAGAAGTGCATATGGCTTGATCTCTCAACTGGTAAGCAGGCAGCTTGGTCAAATCCTTCCCAAGTGCAGCCACAAATTCAAACAAACCCAAATTCCCATAAAACTACATATGGCTAGATTTCTCAATGGGTATGGAGGCAGCTTAGTCAAATCCTTTCCAAGTGCAGCCACAAATTCAAACAAACCTAAATTCCCTAAAAAAAACGACACAAGTTAATTTTTATTATTATAATTAGAATAAAGCGTTTCCACTTGCACCCAGGGATTGTTTAAGAGGTTATTCTTACAATCTTCGATGGGTGATTAATAATCTCCTGCACTATAAAATTATAGCATAGGTAAAATTAGCCTATTATATTGTAGGATAGACTAGCTATGAGCCTTTGGATTAGGACTCTTTGCAAGACTAGGACAGACTTGACTAAAGCTAAGGCCTCATCTTCGTCACTAAGACTCAGCTTTAGGTTTTACATCCGAACGCTTTACTATTTGTTGTAATTAGCATTAGGGTTTTTATCTATCAAGTATTTTAGTTGAATTAGGACTCTTAATAAGTAGGAACATAGGATAGGCTGGGCTATGAGTAAGGTTTTAGGTTTGTAATTTTGTACTAGTTTTTTTTTTCTTCTTTTTTTGTTTTCTAGTTATAATATATGGCATTATATGTTTAGTTATCTTTCATAATAGCTTTTTAAATTTATTTTATCCCAACTTTTGTCATGTAAGTGGTAATTGAGCCATAAGATTAACTTTGGGCTGGTGTCAGGCTGCAAAATTTCTTGCTACCCTAGTGATTAAGATCGTGGGGTATTTGCCCTTCAATAAATGTCCGAAACTCAGAACAACAATTTGATGGTATAGAAACCGCTAATTTGAACTCCAAGAGCTGTTTACGCTCTGAGAACTCACAGCAATAAGAATAGTGACAAACAAGTGGCATTTTGATGAGGAGTTGCCTCGCAACAACCCAATGTTTGAATAGTTCCTCCACTTCTTCATAGAAATCTGCCTATGACAAATTCTTTAAGTGGTCCGGCATTGTCATTCGAGAACGAGGAGACCGATGCTAGGGACACTCATAGTAACATTGGGGCATTTATGTTCTATAAAGGTTTCATTTTTATTTTTTTTATTTCAAGTATTTTTTTTAGTTGAATTAAGAATTTTCGTGAGATTAAGATAGACTAGTCTAATACTAAGGCCATTTTTTTGTCGCTAGAACTCGGCTTTAGGTTTTTACATTTGGACCCTTTGCTATTATCGAAGGCTCCTAATTTTTTATTATTTTTTTTTTGAAGAATTTTTGTCTATTGTGTATTTTAGTTGAATTAGTAAACTTAGGAGACTAGAATGGACTAGTCTATAGCTACAAACTTATGTTTGTCATCAGGACTTGGCTTTTGTTTTTTACATTAGAATTCTTTACTATTTGTTGTTATTAGCGTTTGGATTTTCATCTGTTAAGTATTTTGGTTGAATTTGGACTCTTAGGGAGGCTAGGGTGGGCTAGTCTTTAACTTAGGCCCTCGGTTTGTAATATTGCCATTACCTCTAAAGTATGTTCATTCACTTGAATTTAACTTCCATCTTTCTCCTTAAATTATTAGGTTACGCTTCTATTTAGAACTTCAGTTGCAACTATATTTCAAGTTGAAGAATTGTAGCATGTGAAAACTTTACACTATAACTATTTTTTACTTTTTACTGTAACTGTTGAGGGTTTTACGCTATTTACAGTTGTAAATAATGATGAAACTAAAGTTGAAGTTCCAAACACTCTTCAATATTTAATACTTAGCTTCATATTTGTCATCTTATCCATTAATTATCTTATCAAAAATACGATTCTGTGCTAATTAATCAATGTTGACGCCTTATTCCTAATTGGCGGGGCTAATCACGCTAATTAACGAGTTGCAGTTATTACCTAATTTATTTTACCAATGCAATTTCTATTATAATTTATGTTACTACAAAAAAAAAAGTGGTGGATTATAAGCCACAAATGAATATCAATAACACATTGCAAAATCAATAATTCGGATAGTTAAATAGTCAAAGTAAATGTATCTATCAGTAGCTAATAAATGACGCATGTGGCAGAATGTTTAATTGATACTTAGTCTTTTATGATATATATATATATATATATATATACACACACACACATATATATGTATGTATGGATTTTTCTATTTCACCCCTTTTAATTATTCACACCCCTTATAAATATACTACTTTATAATTTTGAAATAATTAAATTTATTTATTGCACCTTTTATAGTTTCAAAAATACCTTTATGATTATTACTTCCTTTCATTTTATTTTTCTTTTCACATCCACCATTTTTTATTATTTTAATATTTTTATTTCTCTCTCTAATTTTTTTCCTTTGAAGCTTTTTTCATACATGAAGAAAAATTTTAAATTAAGAATTATATATGTTCACTACAATTTATTAAGGAAATGTATTTTATTTAGTAATTATAATTTTTTAAAAAATAACTATTTATTTCTTATTACATCTACTAGTTTAACTAAACAAGCACTTATCATAAATTGGTTAATATTTTCTCCAATGGGTGATACATAAAAGCAATAATTATCCTTAAAAAAAAAAAGCATGTAATCAATGAAATCGTTGAAAATTAACCCAAAAAAAGAGCCAATTAATAAACAATTGACCAAACCTTTATGTTTTATTGGAAGAGTCATTAAATAGTAAAAATTAGGATTTTATCTTAATACATACGTGTGTGGGGAAAGAAAAAAAAATGTATCGATAGTCTCTATTTATTGAAAAAGATTTAATCACTCAATTAGATCAATTATAATAGTCCCTTTTTGTTATATATTGAAAGGCTTTTAAGTAATATAAATATTTATTTTCAAAAGAGACGTAAATACTAATACACAGAGGCGTGAATAAAACCACCGCGTGTGTGCGCACGCGTTTGTAAAATATCATATAATAAGAGGCGCAATTAACTACAAACGATAAAACAGTACTAATTGTTTGGTCAAATCTTAATTATAGTTTTAACAGCACTAAATACTTTATCTAAGCTGATAGGTACCATTAGTGGCATTGACTTTGTTCCTAAGAACAAATTTTTGCACTTTTCCCGTGGAATTTACTGGCAAATCCCCGAATATCACGTCATGGGGAACCATATGATAAGCTGGCAAATTATTCCCGCAGAATTCTATAATCTCTTTAGAGCTAGTACTCTCACATCCCTCCTTGAACTTGACAAAAGCAATTGGAATCTCTCCCAAACAATCATCACGACGCCCCACAACGGCCGCCTCCAACACATTTGGGTGGTTCAACAACACAGACTCCACCTCAAGTGTGCTTATAGCATCCCCACCACAAATAACTATATCTTCTGCTCTGTCTTTCATTTGCATGTACCCATCCTGATGCCTAATTCCAACATCTCCTGTCCGATACCACCCTCCGCTAAAAGCTTCCTCGGTGGCTTTCGGATTCTTCAGATACCCTGACATCAAAGTGTTGCCCCTAAACATTATCTCCCCTATTGTTTTTTCGTTGTTGGGGACACTTTCCATTGTGCTTGAATCTTTCACGTCAAACCCTTCCATGATCATGAGATTGTGACGATATCGGACTAGGTTTTTTGCACGACATCTTTCAGTACTTTTCCCCTTTTGCTCGCCACCACCACCACCATCCCCAATATGAATACCGTCACCGCCATTGTCTATGTGGAAATTTAGAAATTCCGGTCTCCAAGGTTCTATAATTTGTGGTCCGAGGGCCTCTGTCATGCCATAGCCATGGCTGATGTTGAACCCCATTGTCGTGACCTTTGTTAGAATTTGGTGCGATGGCAATGCGCCTGCAACGACAATGTCCACCCTTGATGCCAATGGCTTATAAAAATCTGGCGCTTCCGCAAGTAGGTTTAAAATGGCGGGCTTACCGCACAAGTGAGTTACCTTGTAAAAGGAAATCGCGTCGAGTATTATCTTCGCAGAGAGATTAGTATTCCTAAGGCAGACATTAGTGCCTCCTAGGGCAGCAATCGCCCAAGTGTAACACCAACCATTGCACCGAAACATGTCGACCGTCCATAGAAACACCGGGGTTTGTCTCTTGTCAATGTTCATAATTACGGCCAGTGAATGCAAATAGACAGCTCTATGGCTGTAGATAGCACCTTTAGGGTTTCCTGTTGAGCCTGAAGTGTAGTTCACTGAAATAGGATCACATTCGTCGATTGGCCTTATGATCTCAAACTCGCGGCCAACATGATCTTCTTCTTCAAGCATATCATTGTAGTTGAGAACACAAGTCGGCAAGTTCTCATGATTAACCAAATAGTTATCAGAAGACGATGATGATATTGATGATGATGTCTTTTTGCCGCACTCGGGAATTAGAATAAGGATTGGTGGCTTGCAACTTGTTGTGGTTTGATTTAGGGTTTTGAGTGCATTGAGGACGACGTGAACAAATTGATGGTCGACAAGAATGAATTTGGGCTCTAATTGTTGTAATATGATTGCTAACATGGTCTCATCTAACTTGAAATTAAGGGCAGAGAGAACTGCCCCAGCCATTGGAACGGCAAAGTGAAGCTCATACAATGCCGGAACATTTGGTGCAAAAACCGCAACCTGCTTTCACTCAAGAAAATTTAATAATTGTAAAAAATTCTATGTTTAAATATCAATATGAATGAGGTTTAATGATATTACTAGTAGCTAAAATCAAGATATTTCTAGATCGTACATACAACTTGACCCTTTGATCTTATTATCACTAACATATCTAATCTTAATAAACAACTAGCAAGTCATGCAATGAAGAAAAATAAAATGATGTAAAGCTCTCACATGCTACAGTGTAAAGCTCTCACATGTTATAAAATTTTCAGTTCTAAATCTCGGTTCCAACTCACTTCCCAAACACCCCAGTAATTTGCCTTGGTTAATTAGTCATGATTAACGTTTACATAAAGAAATGTTGAATGAATATGGACGAAGAGTGAGGGAAGAAGCCAACAGAGAAAGCATTGTGCCAAGAAATAATTAGAAGAGATGTGGGAGGTCTATTTGACAATCCATGACCATGGCATATTATTGGTTGCCGGGAATTAGTTTTGATGCATTTAACAAGTAGAGTCCTTTTATTCCATGAAGTGCACCTAGCTTAGATGTACTATAATCTCTCCATATGATGGATCCAAATTTCTTTAACGCGCGCTACAAAATACAGTGGTGTAGAGTAGTGGCACATGTAACATGTATAAATATATAAAATTTATCATTAAAGAAGTTAGTCATGATGATAAGTGGAGGGAAAATAAGTGACTAATGTCCACAAAGAGCACCTAGCTTTGGATGTACCCGTCTCTCTTTCAAAGATACCAAAAGACACTATCATTAGATGTCATGCATATTCCAAATGGTAATATTTGAGGATCATATCAGGATCATATCATATATGTTATTGTGTCATAATGGAAAAGGAGAAATGAAAATGATATTTTTCTTTTGGGTGTGCAAAGATTGGCAGGATAGTATAGGACCACAAGCCCATTTATGATCACGAAATGAAGATCAAGACACATTTTCCCCTTTTAGATGTGTTATTTCCGTTTTGAATAGATTACTTTCCCAATAAGGAGAGTTTACACATGGATATTGCATATTCTCTTTTGGTTTCATTTGTAAATATGATGCACCGTGAACAAATGACTATTTCATTTCCATTGTTTTATGTTTTTTTTTTTTTTTGGTTTTATAGTGGAACGATTAGTACTTTGACTATGCAAATATATAGGCCTATACATGATTATTTGAAGGAAAAATAAAAATAAAAAATTAGTAGCTAGCAAAGTGATGCGTTGAATCTTCCTCATTGGTTAACCAAGCTAAAGATCGTGGACAGAAAAAAAAAATGTTTCACGCGAAAAAAAAAAAAAAAAAAAAAACAAAAAACCTTTCACATGGAAGACGAAACAAAACAAAACAAACGATAACGAAGAAGGCAAGTCACTTTTTTCTTTTATGCTCCTTTTTTCTAGAAATATCCACATGCGCGTGCTTGACTGTTTTGCTAGTGCGTTTTCACATATCCAGTACAAGCACTAGCAAGTTGAAAAACGAAAAAGAAAAAAAGTTATTTATTTTTAATTAAAAATGAAATATTCTTTTATTTTATTTTATTATTTGTATGATGAGCGCGCACGTATTGCACAAGAAAGAAATTGTAATTGACGTCTAACCAGCCACTGTTCTATCCAAAAAAAAAAAAAAAAAGTTTTAACACCTCTAATATGCAATGTATATATATTTAAAGTGAACGAAAGATATGATTATGTATTATACAAAGGAGTACTTTTTTATGAAGCCTTCATGTATCATGTAAAAGTGAAAAATATAATCTGCTAGTCATAGATATTGAGGAGGAGTGAAATAATCATTAAATGACTAAGTTTCTAAGGGTTATACCTTATTAACGTTAATGTTACGTTGAATAATTGTCGTAATATTAAATGGAGGGGTGGTGGAAAAACGATGTACGTGTAATTTTGCAAAGACCTTGACTGAGCGCTATCACTATTAGCTACCTAGCCCTTTGCCCTCAATTATAGGAGTTTTCATTTATAAATATAGGGCATGTAACGATTGAACTCAAATGAACTGGTCTTGTACGTAATATTGTTTGTTTGTGCTCATTTTCCACAAATATCGGCCCTCTACGTACGGGGACAATGACATATGTCGCAAGTTGCATGCAATGAGTTAGATCGATAGATCTAGAACGATGGCAACTCTAGAAAAACAGTGTGTACATATATATTAATTCATTAAATTAATATCTTGTCTTCTTCGTTTCATATATAAATATAATGTAAATACATAGACCATTGACTTTCTCCGCCAAAAATTAATATACATTGGCATAACGTATTTCTTTAGGTGATTAATAAAGATACAGGTACTATCAAAATAGTTTTCATGAAACCAATCAATGGCGAACTCACCAGAGACCATTGACTTTCAAAATGTAGCCTTGTGGTTGCTACAGTCAATGGTTTTGCATATGGCGGCATCCAAGGGCAGAGCCACCTTAGGCTAGGGCAGTGAAAAATTCTTTTCTTACAACTCTACTTTTAATTTGTTCTCTTATAATTTGTTAAAGTGCAGATTTTACATAAGATTTTTTAAAAGTTTCTAATTCTCCCTTAAATTTTTTAACTTTTAAGCATACTATAATCCAGAACTTCTTAAAATGTTTCGATTCTGCTCTATATGTTCACTAGTCATATCTAAAACTTAAAATCTCAGATATAAATTTATAATTTTGTATACTTTAAATTTTAAAAGATGAATTGATTTCAATTATATGCTTTATTCATTTGAAAAAAAAAGAATGGAATATCCAAATACACATAAGAAGATAAAAAGAAGAAGAAGAAGAAGAAGAAGAAAAGATAAAAACTAGTTGCAAAATTAGTTTGGTAAATGCCTCTAAAAAAAAAGTGACTACGTGATTGAGATGTCATTCAACATTTTATAATATCATATTCCAAATCATGATATAATATACATACATACATATACATATGTATGTGTGTATATCAACTATGTGTATATAGGCTGCTATATATGATTTTTCCTAAAAATGCTTTTGCAGGAGTTGAAGATTATTACAAACTTAATTTATGAGGGAAAGATAGGATTAGGATCAATAGCTGCATATTGGTTGTTTCCCTTTTGATTCATCTTGTTTATCCATTCTAAATTATTTATCTTTCTAGGCTCATAAATTGGTCTAACCTAAAGATGACACATATATACAAACAAGATATATATAATCACCATCACCTCAAGCAAACAAATAAAAGCACTATTGTGAAAAGACATATGTATTTAACGTGCGTGCACTCGTATATGCATAGATATTGCGTAGTAGATCAAAACGCACGAAGATTAATGCTACAAAGTTCAATTCGTGGAAATTTGATATTTCATCAAAGCAACAACACATACTATGATTATTAAGAATGAGATAAAAGAGTAATTAATAATATTATTGAACAGTATATTACTTACAACATCGTTGCGAGAAATCCCTAACTTCACGAGAGAAGAAGCGAAGTTGAGACATCTTTGATGAGTTTCTTTCCATGAAAATCTCACCGAATTTCCGTAAACAATTGAAGTTTCATCTCCATAAAAAAGAGCTGCTCTCTCTAAGAAGCTAATAGGTGACAAGGGTATGTAGTTTGCCGAACACTTCATAAGTCCCTCCATTACAGCTAGTTAATTCTAACCACTCCGCCAAGGTCTTGGTCCTCCACATATACATATATTTATATGTAGTCTATATGTATATGCAGATATATATATATATATATATATATATATATATATATCCAAATGCATGTACATGTGATACATGAGCTCTGAGTCAGAAGACCACAAGGAATAAACGAATATAAAAAGTGAAAGCATTGACTTAGCTTACGTGTCCGGGCGGTTGGTCATGAAATTATCTTTCTTAAAGATAACCATGAAACATTATTAATGGCAAACGAAACAACATTATCATCATGATCTTAATCTTCTGTGGTCGTATAAGGATCAAGCACCCCAAAATCAATATATATATATATATATATATATATGTATGTATATATATATATTAATTTTGTATTTCACGAATTGATCAAACCATTCGATCTTTGTGCTAGCTGCACTACAAGCTTTTTTAAGAATTTACAAGAAAAGTATCTTCTTTGATTGATTTATTAGCAACAAGAATTTTTGGGGGGAGTTTAGGGATGGATACTAATTAGCAGCTAATTAAGCTTAATTTGATTGATTTATCACAAAAAGAAGACCTTGTTTTTGGATTTGATGCCTAATAGATAATGAGGATTGAATTAGTAAGCTTTATTCGCTTATTGAGTAATGTACAATCTACAAAGATAGTTTTTCTTTTCATGTGAAGGAGCTCACTTTTCTTCATTTCCCACTTGCGAGTAGACCCCTTTTTTCTTAATTTTGCATAAATAATACTTATTTTCTTTTAATTTGATTGATTAGTGTACAAAGATATTGATTTTCTTGGAAATCAGAAATAGTTGATATAATGTCAATGCACCTTTGATGTTGGAAATTAGCTCTATGTTATAAGAGTTTATGCTGTGTTAGCATATTTGCAATGTGTTCGAAGATGTATTGTGAATTCCATGATCTATAAACTAAAGCGAATGATCTATAAAGGTTCATCTTTGTAATAGTCTGAAGAATAAAGTGTTGGTTTCTGTTTAGGGTTAGCAGTACAGGTAGTGGCAAGCCCTGCTGATCTTGTCAAGGTGAGGATGCAAGCTGACGGTCGAATGGTTAGCCAAGGACTTTGGCCTAGCCACTCTAGCCCTTTTGATGCTTTGAACAAGATTGTCCATTCATAAGGGGTTGGGAGGGCTTTGAAGAGGTGTTTTTCCGAATTGTTCAAAAAGACACTTGGTAAAATTTAATGTATAAAACGTGATAATTTTAAATTTTGTTGTGTTTAAAATTATCAAGTTACTTTTTTTGTTCTAATTATTTATGAAAATTTCACGTTGGCATTTTGTGTTAAAAGTCTCCGGAGGAGACACGAAAATATTTCCTCCAACCACTCCTTTGTTCTTTTTTTTCATTTTCTTTGGTAGCTCACATGCTTGTCCCCTCCCTCAATCACGTCCTTTCTTTCTTGTTTAGCTTCTTTCTTCTTTCTTCTCGCACGTCTCTCTCTCTCCATTTCCCTGCTTTTACACAAAGCCAAAGGAAGAACTAGAGAAAGGCTCAAGCTATACTCAAGGTTTCTAGACTAATTTTCTCCCAAAATCTCTACAAACAACCTTCTCACAATTCATAGAGCTTGGAAATAGGGAGATTTTAGTGATTAAAACAACATATTGGCTCAAAATTTGACGTAAACTTTTCAAAGTTAAAGTTTAGATTTTGATTATATTTTGAGCATGAAAATATGAAAAAATGAGTTTATATTGTATAGAAATGATCATATATTGTTTATATATTGTTTTTATGCTTAAAAAATTACTAGAAAACCAAGATTTGAAGAAAAACTCAAAAATTCAAATTTTGAGTTCTCCGTAAACTCAGAGAGATTCAAATTTTGAGTTCTTTGTATTTTCAGAGAAACACATGTCGTTTTTCCCAAAAAAATACGTATCTTTTTTTAAAAACGACATATCATTTTTCAAAAAAGAGACTTAATTAAATTAAGGGCAAATTTTGTGCTTTAGGTGGGGTTTGAACCCCCAACCTCAAGAATGAATAAAGGAGTTAAATCACTAGGACAAGGATAGTTATTTAACAACTTATATTTCGAAAATAATAAATAGTTTTCTATAAAGTTTGTGATTTCAAATAATTTTATTTAAATGAATATCAAACTTTTTAATTATTTTATTTATAAATATTTTTAAAATCATATTATTTATTTTAGAAATCTAATTTAACATATTTTGTACCAAAATAAAATTTGTATATTTTATTGTTATTTTATAATTTACTAAAATTAGTTTGGATAAATTGATATTCACAATTTTAGTACATTAATGATTATAGCATACCAATAAAAATAAATGATAAATTAACATAATTAAAAAGTATGATTTAAGTTAAAATATGGTTATTTTATATGTTTTAGGATAACAACGTATTTGGAGCTTACGTAACGAATTTGATTTTGTAAGATAGAAATTATCAGTGATGTATACTCTATGTTAACGTAATTACCTAGGAAAAATGATGAATTATAATAAATACATATATATGTGTATGTGTGTATGAAACTCGGTAATGATTGACGTAAGGTATCCATAGAATATAATTAGAACGAATCTCGTAAATTGGATAATGATAAGAATTAACTAACCATGCAGGTTTAATATGATAATAAATAGAACATTCAAGGTGGGTAATGGTTTCCCTATTGGGCATGTCAATACTCATCCTTATTACATTTACATCTCTTACGTGAAACTTAGTGCAACTTGTCTGACGAGAAGTAGGCGAATTTGATGAATTAAAATTTGATTGTTTTACATTGCAAGATATGTATATGATATTTTGAACGTATATGAATACTACTCATAACACAATAATATGGAACCTGTCTTGTATTATACAGCAAGGAATAAATTGATTTAACATATGTTATTGTAAAATTGAGAAGCATGGTTAGAAAAACTGAATCTATAAATAATAAATGATTATAGAGGAATGGTAAGACGTGAAGAGGTCGGCGGTTGCGTCCTTAGACACGAATACCTTAAAAGGTAAAATAGGGGGGGCGATGACGCTCCCTTGGGTTGAAAGTCCTAGAACACACTGTACAATAATCAACTTGGTGAGGATTCGGGACTTGATGTCCCCTCACTGGACACCCTTGGAATGATTGGAGAGTGGCCAAGCACACCTATTTAAGGTTTCGATAAGTTGAGTGATGTATACTCTATGTTAACTTGGATACCTAGGAAAAATGATTTATTGTAATAAATATATATATATATATATATGAAACTCGGTCATGATTAACGTAAGGTATCCACAGAATATGATCATAATGAATCTCATAAATTGGAAAATGATGAAAATTTACAAACCATACAGGTTTAATGTATTAATAAATAAAACCTCAAGGTAGGTAATGGTTTCCTTACTGGGCATGTCGATACTCATCCATATTACATTTACATCTCTTAGGTGGAACTCAGTGCAACTTGTCTGACGAGGAATAGGTGACAACATTTTTGGTTTCGTATTAAAAGATCTTAGTTTATTTGTAACTGGTCTAAATCATGTAAGAATCGTAATACTTATGTGATGGCTATGTTAAGTTACATACGTAATTGGGAATTGTACAAAAATGATGACGACTATATTTTTAATATTTGGTGCTATACTAAAACTGCAGTTTGTATATAAAGCTTATTTTATTTTTCGTTTATCTCAAAGGCCCATAGGCAATGTTTTATTATTTTGAAATGATATTGTATTTAAATATATTTTTATTTACTCAATACCGCTAACTCCCATATAGGGGCATTACAATGGGAGAATTGGCCTGCTATGATCACGCAAAGCATTTCATTATCCAGCATCGGATATTCAAGGATAACATTTGTGCTCACACCTTAGCCTCTGTAATGTCTGGTCTATTGGCCACGGCTTTGAGTTGTCGAGCTGATGTAGTGAAGACGAGGATGATGAATCAAGTGGTTGGAAAGGATGAAAAGGTTATGTACAAGAGTTTTTATAATTGTCTGGTTAAGACTGTCAAAGTTGAAGGAATAAGAGCGCCGTAGAAGGGTTTCTTCCCCACATGGTGTCACGCCCCGGAGTACGGGAGGTGACGTGGAGGTTTAATTAAGTTAATTAAATAAAGATTTAGTTAAGAACAGGGTTTAAAATTCAAATTTATAATTAAAAAGTGATAATTTTAAAATCATTTGAATGGAATAAATTAAGGAAATAGAATAAATCATCATGATAATTAAGCAAATAAAAATAACATTAAAATAATTAAATATGGGGTGGAACGCGTATGGGTCCCACTGGCCCACATATTGTGCACACACATATAGTACTGACAATATTACAATACGACCACAGTCCAAAATAAAAGAATAAGTTAAGAACCTTACATGCCTTGAATTGTATCTTAACCTACCCAATCTTCTACTGATAGTAAGTCCGGTCAGCGGACTCTTCTCCAATCCTAAGCTGATGTCCACCTAGGGTTAAGATTTTAAAACAGATAAAAATG